>WELB01000228.1:130353-144724 GCA_009602725.1 Spirogloea muscicola
GGGCCGCGGAGCCCGCTGCGAGGGAGGGCACCGCTGTCGAGCCGGCCGCCATTGAAGAGGCGCCGCCGCCGCCGCTCCCGCCGCCGGTTCCGACGGTGACGGCGGCGGCGGCGGCGGCGCCGAGCTTCAGCCCGTCGGAGCGCGAGGACATCCGCCGGCGCCTGCTGGCGTGGTACGACGCCGGGCACCGCACGCTGCCCTGGCGCACGGCCGCCGCAGCCGCCGCATCCGTCCGTGAGCCTGCCCTCCCTCCCTTCTCCTCGCCCGCCTCCCATGAAAAGCACTCGTTGTGTCACGTCTGTAGTGGCCGCATTGCCATCGTAGTCTCCTGTGCGGCCGTTGCGAGCAGCCATTGCATACCTGGTGGCGAGCTTTGCTGTGGCGTGCGGTGCCGCGCGTTTCGCAGAGGATGTGCGGCCATGCTTCTGACCTTTCTGGCTAGCTAGAGGGCGCGCTGGAGCCGCCATTCGATTAGGAAATAGGGCTCAGGACATAGGGTTTTGGGTTAGGGTTTAGGCTTAGGAGCTAGGCTTTAGGGTTTAGGAAACTTAGGTCCTTGCAGCTGCCAGGCCCCAGCCGGGGTTCAGGGTTTAGGGGTCCATGCAAGCCAGCGTTGAGCTCAGCTTTCCCTCGCTTGGTGCTCTCTGCAGGGCGTCTACGATGACCAGCGAGCGTACGAGGTGTGGGTCTCGGAGGTGATGCTGCAGCAGACGCGCGCGGCAACGGCGGCCAAGTACTATCCCCGCTGGCTCTGCCGCTGGCCCACAGTACAGGCCCTCGCTGCGGCCACTCAGGAGGTGCACGAAGCGACTACTTGCTGCACTGTGACTTCCGGCGGCTCGTCCATGTCCTGGCGGAGCGTGCTTATCCCGACCAGGATCAGGGCGATGATGTTCGTCGGGTTGACTCCCCATGGCCTTAAGTCAAGATCAATACGTAGGTGTGTACGTACTGTTGATGAGTAGGCTGGCTTTTGGGGCAGGGTCTAGAGACTGGGCAGCACCTAGAGCCTGGAACTAGCTGATGTCTAGGAGGACTGCAGGCTAAAACCAGGGATAAGCAGGCTTCCAGCCAGTCGTTGGCACGCCGTAGCTCGTGCTGCACCTGGCCTCCACCGGCTACCAGTACCTACAACTGGCAGGCTTGTGTACATGGTCCGAGCATCTCGTCAGACCTTTGAGCAGAGAGCACAGCGCAACGGCCATGGATCAAGCGGCAGCTTTGTGGCCCCATTCTTCTGGACATTTTGCATCCACGCCAAGGTTTAGTAGTGGTAGCCAGGGCGTTGGCATCATTAGGGTCAAGGGTTAGGATAAAGAGGTCCGGTAAGAAGGCAGGGTTTAGGTTTTTCAATGTCAAGGTCACTGAAGCCTTGTCAGAGGTAGATGGCTGCACTGTCAGCCTTTCTCTTACTTCGAGAGATGGAGGCTTTACTCGTTTGGAGGCGTGCCTTGCCTGTTGAAGCTTGTCAGCTTCGTTTGCCTGAGTGCAGGAGGTGGATGAAGAGTGGGCGGGCCTGGGTTACTATCGCCGCGCGCGCTTCCTCAGAGAGGTCTGGCGCTGGGCGTGGCCGCTCGCATGCATCCTCCTCGCTGATACCGAGTGTATGCTGCTCTGTCAGCGTGGGGCCTGCCCGCATTGCCGCACAGCCACTTGGCGGCCATCCGAATGCAGTCCCACAAAGCTAAACACAAACCTCAGCCCCGAGCTCTAAGCACTCTGTGTTTGTGCAGGGTGCCGTGTACATTGTGGAGAAGCTCGGTGGCTCCTTCCCCCGAGAACCCGAGGGCCTTCTCCAGATCCCTGGGATTGGGCGCTACACTGCTGGCGCCATTGCGTCAATCGCCTTTCACCGAGTATTACCGACAGCCCGCCCACAGCACAGCCCGTCGTGTGATCTCACAAGGGGGGGCTTAGGGCTCTTGATGCTGTCTCTGCAGAGGAAGTAGTTCAGGAAGCTTCATCATTAGCATGTCAAGGTTGTAAGGTTGCGGGTTGGGAGGTCTGGCGATTAGATTCTGAGTGTAGCTCACTTGTCAGAGCTAAGAGTGCACGCTGACGATCGTCTCCACCACCACGTGTTGATGGTGCCAGGCAGTACCGGCCGTGGACGGTAACGTGGTGCGCGTCCTCTCGCGTCTGCGTGCAATCGCCACCCACCCCAAGGCGTCAGCTACCGTGCAGCTCCACTGGTCGCTGGCCCAGGAGCTTACGGGCAGCACTGGCGCTACGCGGCCCGGCGACTGGACCCAAGCACTAATGGAGCTGGGGTCCACACTCTGCACGCCCGTTACACCGCGCTGCAGTGTGTGCCCCGTCGCGCGGCACTGTGCCGCTTTGCGGCTCTCTAAAATGCAGTGGCCTGGCGATCATGACAGCGTCGGCACACAAGATACCGCAGCTTGTGTATCTTCTGTGCAAGCCGACGAGATCGTACGGCCGCGCGCCGTTGCTGTGACGGACTTTCCCGCCAGGACAATCAAAGCGGCACCGCGGCAGGAGCACGTGGATGTGTGCGTCGTGGAGATGCTCATCGGTCCCGGCGTGGTAAACGGATCCACTGGGGTTGGGCTGCGAAGGCGAGACAGGTTGCCTGCAAACGAACAGTGCGCAGGACAAGTGGAGCATGCTCGCACACCTGTGTCCATGGCTCCCAGCAACACATCCATGTTCCTGCTCGTGCAACGGCCGCCAGCAGGGCTCCTGGCAGGCCTGTGGGAGTTCCCAACCGTCCCTGTGAATGCTTGCCAGGTCAAGAACGGCAGCAGGAGGGCGAATGTTGACGCTTTTGTGGCGTCTCTCGTGGGCCTGGACCTTAACCAAAAAGAGCAAGGCACTGTGATGAGGCGCGAGACCGTGGGCACCTACTTGCACCAGTTCTCGCACATTCACCAGCGGATGGACGTGGATTGGCTGCTGCTGCAGGGGACAGGTGCACGCTGTTACTACTGGTGGCCCCTTGCATTAAGCCCCCTAGATTGGTTTTCTGAAGCCCATAACACACACCCTGTGTGTCATTTGGTATCTGCAAGAACAGTTATGTGCCAGTCAAGTCAGGGTAAAATGGCCTGAGGTAAATTTTGATACTCTTACCTGAGCTCGCATACTTTGGTGCTAACTGTACTTAGTGTCACTTAAGATGACAGGACTTCTTGAAGGGGATCCTGCATGTGGTCATGCATGCTGTCGTAGCATCACAAGAGCTCACACGAGCTTGTGTTGCGCACAAGCTTACAGGAGGGCCGCAGAGTGTCATGGAGGCAGCAACACAACAGCAGGCAGTGAAGTGGGTGAGCAACATGCAGATGGTGGAACTTGGCATAACGGCTGGTGTCAGGAAGGTATTTCACGGAGCTGGCTTGCTATCTCAGAAGTGATGGTATGCTCTGCGCTTGATTATATGCACCTCGCATTGCAGCACGTTTCAGAAGAGAAGCTTGGCTGTGGACAAGTAAACACACCTTGTTGCCTTCTGAGAGCAGGGAGCTTAAAAGTATCTGCAGTCAGGTCCATGATGCATGCAGCATGTACACGGGCCTATTAGACCTGGCCTGCTCACATCCTTCTTCTGATCGCTTTTGCCTGTGGGAGGTTCCTCAGGTATATGACATGGTATGCCAACATAAGTCCACGCTTCAGAGCAACACAAGCAGGACAGCAAAGGCACAAGCAAGAGCTAGGACAAAGACGTTGTGCAAATCTCTGCCAATGAGCCTCTCGAAAGTGGCGCACAGGCCTGCCTAAAAGAACCTCCTTGCCCACAGCTTGTGTTGTTCTGCCCTAGATAACAGTTGCCCAAAATTACCTCAACTAGTAAGAAGTTGCCAGAGCTTCTCCAAAGCTCACGAACATTCAGTAGAGAAATGAGGGAGGGCTTAATTAGGGGCAAAAATGCCCGCGAAGAATGCAGGAATATGTTACAAAAGAATGGTGGCAGCTCCGAATGTCTTGAACAATTCACAGGCAGGCCCGGGTTGGGGGAGCTTGGCATAAATGTTGACACAATTATACAGCAACTATGTGATGCAACACACCTAGCTCCTCAGCTGATGCTCTGCCCACATGGCCACAAGGAGGCAGTGAGGGTCTCACCTCACTTTTGAGGCTGATGCATCACAACAGCTACAAGAAGCACAAGGCAGTTAGTCCACCTCGTCCAAGTACATACCGGCTTGGCACAGGAACTGCACGATAGTTTGTGGTCTCCTTGATAAGCTCTTGAGGCCCTGCTCTCGATTGGATCAGGCACTACTTTGACACTTCCGTGTAACTGGCCAGGACACGGTGAACCCAACCAAGGAGGCCTCTTCCGACGTCCCCAATTGCGTCAAATAAGAGCGGGGTCGTCCTTTGACTGCCCACCAGCAGCAGATGTGCCACAATCTGGGACATGCAGTCAAGCAAGGCGTGCTCTTGTCAATGTGAATGTGCCTTGTTTGCACAAGCCACAACATCACTGGAAAATCAACAGGTGCAATCTAAATGACTGGCAACAGTGACCACATGAGTGGCGCGCATGTTAAAGTATAGCAGCCAATCAGAGACTATTCTCAAAGGACTCAGAGGACGTGTAATTCTAGCAACTGTGGAGTGACAACATCACGGCATTGACAAAAGCATTAAACTTTCGGACCTGCAGCACCAGGACTGCAATGTGAGCCTTAGGGGATTTCAGGACTTCGTCTCGTGACGGTAGATGAATACCAACGGGCAGCAGAGGCAACCAGCGATCGGGATATCTGTGAAGTCATGGAAGCAGGGTCATTCTTTGGCAGGAAGATCTGCTAAGGTCAAGAGGTCAGTAGCTGTAATTTATGCGATGTCAAAGCACCAACGCTTCATCAGGGACCCAAGACCCACATCGTACCCAGAGCGCATGATAGCCTTGCGCAGGTCGTCAATGTCGTCGTCAAACGAGGGGAGCAGGGCAAAGGCGTCCATGTGCTTCTGCACCATGGGGATCTCGCTCAGCTTCACTGGAGGCAACAGTGCCACAGAAAGCGTCAGCCCTCAATAGGGTGGAGAGGCTGGCTGCCAGAGGACTTATCAATGATTGTATTACACATGCACATGACATCAAGTCAGATCCATGACAAGAGTCCTCGCATGACGATTTCTTAAGAATGTGGCAGTAGAAAGAGACATACTGACCTGCAATTTCTAACTCATTAAACTGCTCATCTGATGTGCTCTCTAGGCCAGCAGGCACTTCCTTACCAAGCTCTGCGAGGACTTCTCCTGCATGGCGTCTGTCATGATGAGATAAATCTTGTCAGTCGGGCACAAGAGTCTGCCCAAGTCAGTGTAACAGCCAAGAACAATCTGCGGTAGAGACTGAGAGAGACTGCGGCCAGGTACGGCGGAGATCAAGGCCCCTTGGCACGTGCCTGGCATGCAACTTCAGAGCAGCTCTGAGCGAGTCGAGCGAGTCGAAGTCGCTCTCAGCGAGGACTTCCGGCGGGAGATGGCCAAGCAGAGAAGACCTGGCCATCCTTTTGCTGACTAAGTGGCTCACGGCTGTCAAGCCTTGAATAAATAGATTATATGCCTGTTCTCTGGTCAACGGGACCAGAGCGTTGATGCCAGCCATGACATGCGACATAAGGCCGGACGCCGATGGACTGATCTTACCTTCCTGGATCCTGCGAGAGAAACCCAACACTCAGGTTGCTAGTATCGAAGGCAAGCTGATGATCAATTGAGGCAGCTGCTAATCGGATATACAAACATTTAACAATTGGGGCTGGAGTTTACGCCCTACCCTGAGGCAACACAAGATGGGCTCCCCATCCACTCGGAGAGCCACAGCAGGTCCTCCAAGTCCTCGCCTCCGGTGTCCTTGTCACCATCACCAACGTCGTCTGGCTTTCCCCATCGCGGCCACTCGTTGCCCACCTGCCATGCACCGCGGCCAGCATCCTCCACCAACGCCGCGGCCCGCTCCACGTCCACAAGCACACACTGGATGGCCGTGTCTACTAAACCCTCACAGTGATGGGGAGCTTCGGGAGGTCTTCTGCTGCTGGGCACTCTCAATGGTCCCAGGGCTATCACGACCTCGTCGTACAAGGCCTGCTCAAGGTGCGACAAGAGTGCCTCCAGCGGGTCTTCCTCCGAGGCTTCGTCCTTGTTGTGCTGTGTGGCTGCTATGTCGCTGTGCCAATTGGTTGCTGTACCAAGGCCCGAGGAGAGAAGGGGGAGGTCTAAGCATTCCAGCCTCCTCTGAGCTTCCTTGAGGAAGAGTTGCTCTCCAACAATCACAGCATCTTCAACTGCAGCCAACAAATACAGTTCTTTTCACACTTTCAGTCGCTGCCCAAAAGAAGCACATTGACTGCAGTACAGCAAGACCACCTTATCAACAATACCATGGAGGGGTGAGTCAAGCACTGGGCATGAAGTTGGCCAGACTTGACCCTTACTTGAGTACTCATTGAGCCTCTCACTCTTAGAACGTGGCACTCTTGGCTGTGGCCATGAGTTCACCTGTTAATGTCGTGAAGCCTGGCGGAGGTGCAAGGCCCTCAGCTGTCAGCCGGTCCATCATCCACACCTTGACAAACTTGTCCACCTGAGAGCGGACCCCAGGAGCTTCCGCCAGACCAGGTAGCCTTCCGTGGCTTCCTGCTCCAGTCTGCCCAGCATAGGCTGACAACTCCTCTGCTGCTTCCTGTTGGAAGTACCGCCAGTTCTGGCCCAGAAACATGCGCAGCTCCGAGTCCGTGGCGTCACGTAGAAAGGCTGTCAGGCGCGCGAATGGCGGCGGCTGGCCGATGTAGGCAGACGTCCCAAGTCTGACGAGGTGGTCCAGCTGGATTTCCCGGCCTGCTTTGTCAACAGTGCAGCTCAGCAAGCCATGGCGCAACAGCACTTGCCTGACCTCCTCCCTGTGAGAGACGGTTTTGCTTACATGTCAAGGTCTTATCCTGCTCTCACAAATGTTCAGGTGCATGTCAACAGCCACTATGCAACAGGATCAAGTCAAGCGTAAAAAGATCTCTTCATTCAGTGATATTGTTAGCCAGGAATTATGGAAGTATAAGATCAAGAGAGCGACAAGCGAGAATGAGAAGACGGCGGTACTGACCTTACAGCACTTCTTACAGAAGCAAAGAGACCAGCGTAAGTGGCAGGCTGTCCACTTGACCGCTCTGGCAGTCTCCAGCCCTTACTTCTGAGCTTCCGCTCCACTTGGGTGATGACTGCAGATGCAATCACTTGTCTTGCTGGCTCCAAGGCAGCGTCACGCAGGTCCTCCCAGGGCCCAATCTCTCTCTTGAGATCTGACCCTGCTCCACTCCACAGCTGCAGAAGCACGGCACACGCCACTTACGTGAAAAACGATGGGCTAGCCAAGCAGCGGCTGCAATTGTCCATTGAGCATCAGCGTTGAGCATGCTGAGTACCTGCCAAGAGACATCAACGCTTTCTTGAAGCAACCAGGAAATGCCAGGGCCTGTTGAATGAGCTCCTTGGCAAACAGCCGCCTTGCCATCACAGCCATGGCCAGAAGCTGCCGCACAGTCCTCATCTTGCCAAGACGATGGGCTGCCAAGCGCTGCAACAGCAGCATCTATGGGCTGCAGGACATCTGCCAACACCTCCTCTGATGGGAGTTCCTGCACTCAGAGAATACCACCCAAGCAGGAACATCTCAGAAATTGCAAAGGGAGCTTAACGACTTGCATAGCTTCCGTACATTTGGGCCCTCAATAGGAGCATAACAACTTGCAAATGTACGATAATTGCTTTTATTCTTACAGGGCATGAGTACAAGCGTTCACAAATAAATTGAAGCATCTGTGTAGCTTGCAGCTGTGATCAATCTGACCTGGAGGGCAGCCAAGCAGGCGGCAACGAGTGGCAAGTGAACAAGTCTGATGCCCACAACCTTCTCTCGAAGTTGGTCTAAGTCAACACCGAGGCTGATCCGCTCCTCCACACCATAGCTCCTGAGTGCCCCAATCACGCTCTTCTTGAAAGAGGACTTAACAGCTGGCCGTAGCGTAGCCTTGCTGCTGGCGACCGCGGCAGCTCGCCCAAGGGGCAGACCTGGCAAGAGACACAGAGGATGACAACAACTGCGCTTCTTTGCACCTCCGGTGCTGTCCACTTGCACGTAAGATGAATATGTTTGGGAAGCTATTAAACCAATTGCAAGCACGCCCATCTTGACCCAAATGTATGCATGTGTATTACCGGCTTCTTTGATGCGATGATACAGGGCGTGGGCCTTGAGGTGCCACGAGGCGCCCCACAACCCAGCAAGCGGGATATCCTCAAAGCTGGGATGCACTGTTAAACCGGAGCTTTCCAGGTGCTGCCTCAGCTTGCGCCGTAGAAGATGGTTCACAAAGTTCAGGAGTTGCTGCAGTGTCATGTTTGAGAAGTCCTGCAGATTGAAAACCTAATCAGAATATTTGGCATCATACCTTAGCAGATTAGCAGACCATTCACACCTCTCAGCCATTGTAGTTCTTAGCCAACAAAGCCCTGTTTTGGAGTGCTCTAGTTGGACTGCTAGCACCTTGATAAGATGATCTCTCTCAGGAAGCCCAAGGCACCTTCATTTGTGTAAGATCAAATCCAAAGCCAAAGGGAGGCAGTCTTTCTATCAAACCATTGAGGTCACACAATTGTCCTTGTGAATGTGAAGCACTGTATTGTCACAAGCGATATGCAATATGGCTTTACTGTCATCAGTGCTCTGCTGCTGTAACATAGCAGTAAATACCGTCGGGATTGGCTCGCCCATCTTCTGCAGGAGCTTGTACCGCAGAATTGCTGCCAGGCAGCATCGAGTCAGCATCGCCACGCTCACGCTCTCCCGCTTTTCCACCTCCAACCCAAAGCGCTGGAGGATCGCCAAACCCTGTCATGGGCAGGGCAAAAGTGAGGCACAAAATTAGGCAAGCAAGCCAGATATGAGCCAGGTGGCTCACAGGCTTTATACGATACGATCTTTGTGTATGACGTTCTGGGGCAGCTCTTCCTATTGTTGCAATGCATGCATTGGCTGTAACAAGCTTCAAGGTCCTCCTAGTCAAGACCTCTGCTTTATCCTGCAAACATGCTCTGATCAACAAGGTCCTGACAAGCACTGGAGCACTGGCAGCTGGATTGCATGCAATTTGTACGATATCAGATGTGAGGCAAAACAGATCTTTGTATGCTTGACCCATGGCATGGGTGCAAGGGAGCACCTCTACACCGCAACTAAGTTCTGGTACTATGCACAGTTTAGATTGCTCTGCACGTATGTAGCATTGCTTTTACAAAGTGCACAGATGTAAAGCTTACTTTCTCCTCGAGCAAGTCAACTTGTTCCCCAACAAGCTTCCCAGCCACAACAAAGCATCGCGCCACAAAGCGCAGCTCGATGGAGTGTGCTGCCCATGCAGGCAGATGCATTGAGTTGGCCAGTAGAGCCACCTTGGACCTTCCGGAGGACAATCAATAAAGCACATATTAGTACGCTTGTCATCATGAGTCCATATACTCCTACATCACTTCATTGAGCAGTCTCAAGAAGGAACGGAAGAGTTGCAGTGTCACGAGCTAGCAAAAGATGGTGTAAGAACATAATAAGGTCAGGGGAGGCAGCACCTGAGCTCCCCCAGGGTCAGGGACTCCTCACGGAAGCCCTTTGCAAGCGACGCGCCAATTACGGCGCACATCTCATTCCACTTGACGACATCCCCAACCCACTGGCGCAGCTCCAGCAGGCGCCACCCAAACGCGTTCTCCACCTTGTCCAAGCTGCGCACCATCACCTTCAGGTCCTTGGTGTTGATCGCCATGATACGACATAGCCTTTCCCAAACTGCCAACGCAGCACAACAGCGAGTACATCAACACGTCATCTGCGTGTGAACTGAGGCTGCGTATCAGTACTTGACCCCGTGACTCATGCTGCGAGATGATTCTGAGCAGGCACACTGAATCTGTTGGTTCAATGAAAGTATCACAGCCTTTCCTAAGTGAAAGCTGACAAAGATGACAGCCAGGAAGACAGCCGACCGTGCTGTACCTGCTACAGGAAGGGACTTCTCGACGTCCTCCTTGTCTGCGCTTGCTGCCGGGCCCTCCCAAGGTGGGCTCCCAGGGCAACGCCTGGCCAAGGTCACAGTGGAGCTCCCACGACTCTCACGGCTCATGCTCTGAAGTGCAGCTCCTTGCGCATCCTCACCAACTTTGCTCTGTGGCACTTCGGCGCCTTGAGTGAGCACAGCCACTGGCCTCCGCGCTCGGCGGCTACCCCGTCGCCGCCGCCACCGCCAAGTTCTGCGGCCGTCTTGCTCCTCGCCGCCGTCGCTTCCGCTCTCCGAGCTGGTCGCTGCTACAGCCACATCATCGGCCAGCGGTGGCAGTGCCGCCAGCGTCAGTGCCGCCGGCGTCGAATCAGAGATGTGGCCACCATTAGCTGCGCTCAGCTTGTGGCCGCCAGCCCGCAGGGCTGGTGCCACGGCCTCCCTGCCATTCGGGTCTCGCTTCTTGACGATGTTCTCCACCGAGGCTGAAGGCTTGCTCGAGCGCCCTTGTCCCTCATCACCATTGCCGCCGCCTCCTCCCTCCTCATCCTCCGCCCTCCTCTCCTCCTGCCTCCGCTGCCGACGCTTCTTCTTGCGCTCGGCGCCCGTGAGGAGCTTCATAGCTGCAAAGAGCTTCACTATGGGGCTCAAGAACATGCGCTGCACGTCCGCCGCCACCACGGCGGCGCCGATGCCCAGGATGGCGACAAGCGCCAGTGTGAGGTACAGGTTATCCCGAATCTCCTTGGTGACTGCTTCAGAGTCGTCGACAATGGCAAACGTGTCACAGTCAGAGGAGTGGAAGGCGGCCTCCGGCGAGGAGGGGCAGGCGTAGCGTGAGTCGTCCACGCCCCCCAGCTCCGCGGCGCAGAGCGGCGACAGGACGGTGCCACCAGCAACTGGCTGCAGGGCTGTCACGTTGTTGACGCCAGGCGTGCTGCGGGGCGCAACGACGAACAGCCACCACTCCCGCAGGTACTCAAGCTTCTGCGGGCTGATGGTGGAGCGGCCACACGTGAGGGCTTCCACCTCGGACGCCTGCACGACGCGGCCGCCGACCTTGAGGTAGACAAGGCTCTGGCCCTGCGTCTTCACATACGCGACGTAGAGAGAAAGGAAGCCGCCGACCGCCGCCGTCGAGTTTGCCGGCATTGTCGCGGCATACGCCAGTGCGCCGTCGTGCACCGAAGCCTCGCCCAGGCGGCACGGCAGGATGACGATCGCGAAGATGACGAGGAGCATGAGCATGAGGATAACGCGGCCCACGATGAACTCGACGATCGCAATGCCTATCTGGCTGCCGGACGGCAGGAAGACTGACAGGAATTCCGTCAAGCCCACCGCAGCCACCGCTGCAGCATCACCACTCTCCACTCCCCCACCCTTGCCGCTGCCGCCCTCCCCGTCCTTGGCGCCAATGGCCTCCCGGTTCGGCGCCTGCGCTCCTACCTCGGCGACCATCTCATCCTCCTCGGAGCTCAGGCCAGAGTCGGAGAGCTCCAGGCGAAGGGGGACGACCAGCTTGATGGGCTTGGGCACACAGCGCCGGAAGACGCGCCACGCGTACTTGGCGCAGCGCTTGAAGAAGCGCAGCGTGTGCGGCACAACCTGGAACTGCTGCCCCAGCTGGCTGCCTGTGCGAGCCGCCCTGGCCAGCAACAACCACCAGAATGTAAGCAATTCGAGCCGTAGGAAGGGCAAGGGTGTGGAGCTATACAATCATCTTATCAGATTAACAACTTTAATGGGTAGAGGTTATTGATCACATTGGCAAAGATGAGACCCAAATTGCAAGAGGCAAGTCAAAGAGAGGCTCAAGTGGCAACATGCTCAAGGAGCACCAGAAGTAGAAAAGGCCCGTCCCGTAACCTGCAGCTAAGCTCCGGGATGAGAGCATGAAGACCGAACCTTGCAGCTCGAGCAATGACGAGGATGCTGAAGTCGGCCTGACCGAGCCAGGTGGACCAGGACACACGTGGCAGGATGGGCAGGTAGAAGAAGAGCCCCACAATGGCAATCACATCCATGAAGAATATGGTGGTAAATAGGTAGTTCCATCTCTTCACGACAGCCAACCCCAGGATCTCCAGTAGGAAGATGAACATGCAAAAAATCGCCACGCCGCTATACGCAGCAGGAGCCACTGCAACGGTCAGAGCAAGCGGCAGGATGCAATGGCGAGAGCAGAGCTGGAGCAGTGAGATTATGTCTGTTTATCTCAAACACCCTTCATCTCATGCTGAATCCAAGTTTTCTGAAGCAGAGCTAGTGGTACCAAGGAGATCAGTGTCAATGACGAAGCACGGTTGACCACGATGCCCATGAATCTGCCAGCAGATTGTGCATGCCCAACTTGAGAAGGCCTTTCAACAGCAAGGTGGAGTTTGCGGGTTATGTTCTATCAGGGGAATGAAGTATGTCTGCACATAAGGTGTTCAAGCCTGGACCTCAGCACGGGGTCCCAATTCTTTGAGAGCTTGAGAAGTGCAATGTCCGAGCCGAAGAGCGTGAAGAGTGTGGCAAGCGTGAGGATGATGCCAAAGCCCATGGAGTTGAGGAGGCGTGCCAGGAAGCGCTGGTCTGTCTCCAGGATTGTGACCATGGTGCGGCAGTGCTCGCCGAGCACCCCATTGTCCACCGCAGTCAGCAGCACGCTGAATGTCCTGCGGCGGCAAAGTCAGACGGTGCGTGCAACTTAATGCTCTCGCGTAACATCTGAGAGCACTTGCAAAGCCTGTGAACCGTGATTTGTCAGTGTGTGGATCGCACACCCTAGACTCCACACTGCTTTCTGCAAGTTTGGCTTCAAAAAGAAAGAAAAGCTAAAGACGTGACCTATCCTGAGCTGAAAGCTAAAAGCCCAATCAATATGAACCTGTTATGTATGATTTAGCCCCTGAAATGTAACCCATCAGTTCTTGAACCTCCCATGGTGCAACCGGGGGGTCAAGCAACACCGTCTCAAGCTTATTGTAAGCCGCAGCGGGCTTTGTAAAAGATTGAGTTGCTGTTGTCAGCCGGCATAGAGTGCACAACACTCTTAACAACAGTCTATTCCAATTTCAGTTGGTCAAGCCCAAAATCTCTCGACCTTCAATGGTTATCCTCTGATCAGCTGCAGTTGCTACAGTCAGCTGCATTGGTTAAATCGACTGGGGCCCAAGTGGCTGCTCTCAGAGAGATGACTGTCAGCTGCACTGATGCATAAGGATGAGCTTAAGGCATCGATCGTAGGGCGCAAGCCTTGGCGTGGTGCAGGGTGGCAGCAGACCTGCGGCCCTGGTAGCCTTTGCCCTCGGCAATCTGCACCGTGATGCTCTTGCTGTACTCGCCCTGCTCAAAGTGCAGCTTCCCAGCCGCTGCAAAGTAGTCCTGCCCGGCCCTGCGTTTGTGGCGGCAGCGGCGGCCAGTCGTGGCAGGTGGCTGCACGTCAAGGCAGGCTCCTAGCCATGGGCTGCCAGCAGCGCCAGGATGGGCACAGTGAGGTGCCTGCCGAGTACCTTGCGCCACGTCCGTTCGCGGTTCTGTAGTGCACGGTGGCCTCGGCGGCGCCGCCGCCAGTACGCAGCACGTTGATCTGGGGAAACACCGCAGGACCACCAGGGCATGCATCAAATCCACGAGGTTTCACGAGGCTTGAGACGGCCCTCTCACCGCGTGTGGGCATCGCTGAGATCGTCCCTCAACAAAGGACTTACGAGATGACAATATTTAATCATCTGTCAAATTCTCCATACACACTATGCTCCATAAGTAAGGAACTACGTCTGCTGACATCTGGTGCTCAGACATGAATCCCTGTACGTGAGCAAAACCAGATGCACAATCTACATTGGTAAGGACAATTGGTTGCGTTACTGACTAGGAGTACACCAAACTCTCCCTTTGGTGCCACTACTGCGGTATAAGTAGAAGGAGTATTGTAACACCTTCAGTGTAAACTTAAGTGAAAGCGCCACCTGACGCCACGTTTGGACGGTGCCAGGAAGCGTCTCGGCAATCGAGAGCCATGGCTGGTCGCTCGGCGATGGCAGCACCCACCTGGACGGTGGCGTCCTTGGCCTCGGCCACGGAGCAGACGGTGGAAGCGACGGCGAAGACACCCTCGCCGTCCTCGGCAGGCCAGCCGCCGCCCGCGCCGACGCCGCGCAGCAGCCGCCGCCAGGCCTCATCCTCCCCCCGCCGGGCGCCGCCGGCGGAGAAGGCACCACCGCCGGCGTCCCAGCGGTCCTGCGTGGACGGCGACTCCAGGTGGTCGCCGCCGGAGCGCAGGAGGCGCGCGGAGCGCGCCAGGGACCGCCAGCGGTGGAGCCAACCGGACGCCGACGGCGGCGGCGAGA
>WELB01000228.1:150962-179385 GCA_009602725.1 Spirogloea muscicola
CCGGGCCCGAGCCCGGGCGCAGCCGCGGCGGCGGCGGCCTGGACCTGGCGGACGAGCCGCGGCTGGCCAAGCGGCCGCGCACGGAGGACGGGTCCGGCGACGAGCCCTTCTCCAAGGGCTCCACCGACGAGGCGGTGGCCACCGCGGCGCTGGACGACTACGCCGAGGACTACTCGCTGCGCCGCGTGCACGTCGTCCCGCTGGACCTCCCCGTCTGCAAGCTGGACTGCAGCGCCGCCTGGAGCGGCCTGACGGAGCAGGAGAAGCGCTACGCGCACCACTTCTCCATGGCCGCCTGGGCCGGCGCCCTCATCTGCCCCAAGCAGCTCTCGCCGGTCAGCTCTACGTCCTCCACTTCACGTCCACCGATGCATGCATGGGACCGTGCTCCTTTAACGGTTTCCTGCTTCTCGCAAGATGTTACAGCGCAGCTGGGTGCAGGCAGGCGCGTCAGCTTGTTAGAAGTCATTGCTAGATACAAAGCCTCGTCGCGATAGCTTGTTAGAAGTGACTGCGAGATCCCAAGCCTCGTCAGACGAGGGTTCGCATTCTCCAGAGCCCACTTGCCTGGGCCGCCTCTGTCGCCGAGGGCCCTCGCCTTGCTCTGCTGCCGTTGCACAACCCGCGGGCCTACTCGTACCACGCCGTCAGTGGCCATGCCACGGCGAGTCAATGCATGCACTTGTCGGTGTGGGATGTCTCTGGAACAGTGGCACGATGGAAGCAGAGGTTGTTCATCTGGTCATGGATGCCGTTTGTCGGCCCTCCGAGTGCGCAGGAGAGCCCGGGCATCTTCAAGCTGCTGCTGCTGCTCTTCTCGGGCCAGCCGATTAGCCAGCTGAAGGCGGCCAGCCTGGAGAACGGGGTGACTGACCGTCAGTGGCGCTACTTTCTGACGTATGCTTCCTGCTTCCTCTCCAACATGGGTAAGGCCTCCCTGACTCGGCAAGAGACTGAGGCAGAGCCAACAGCCACAAGCTGTCCTTGGATTTGGACTTGGCGGGGTGCTCGATAGGCTCCATGTTGCGCGAGATGCAGGATCTAGCTATCTATGGAATTTGCTCCTTGTAGACATGTCGTGTTCCTCTTCACCCGATTCTGAGACCATGGCATCAAGATGTATTTCGTCTCCTCCTCGCTTGCTGCTCCCCTCTGCCTATCTGTGGCTGTGCCCAGTAAGCTATCACAGCCGTTCACAAGAGTTGCACGCTAGTTACTCAATTGTATACAATACAACCTGACCTGCAGGCAATTACCTGAGCTTTGGAGACAGCAAGATGATCCCAGGTCTCTCCGTGAAGCAGCTGGGCAAAATCATCGAGGCGTCTCATCTGGAGGTCACATTGGCTATCTCTTTGCCAATATGCCATGCCGTCCCCGTTGCCATCCCCTCCACTAGGACCTGCCATAGGCCGATGCTGAACAGCTTCTTAGCAGCAGCTCCTCATCCATGCTTCCTTGGCTGCCACATGCGTGGGTCTGATGGGAATGTGCTGTCCACATACTCAGCTTCAGGTGCTTTCAGCACAGCTGGTGACGAAGTGTGAGGACTCTGGAACAACTGGCTTGTCTGACCTGCCAGTCGACATTACCTGCAGGAAGTCAAGAAGGAGACCTTGAGGAAGCTGTGGCAGGCAGTCAGCAGAGGATTGTATGCGTTGAGACCATGTACTGTTCACCCACATCTCTCCCTGTTGTCCAGAGTCAGACAAAGGCAGCCTGTGTCATTGTCGCTTCCTTCGGCATGGAAGTAGCTTCGACCAAGCACCCATGTCACGGCTTGCAGTGTCAACCTGACATCTACTCATCCCTGCATGCACAACTCCGTCAGCTGTGTGCGCAAGTCAGGCTGTATGGAGTGCTCTACCAATAGCTAGCATTTGCCACTTCTCGTGCAAGTTGTATGCACAACATGAAGCAATGCGCCTAAAAGCAATGCGCCTTGACGTTGCATGCATCTTGCAGGTGATCGTGAGCTGGGTCTGTTTCCTGATGGTGTTTCGAACTACTATGGAGGGGAGATGACCCGCGAGGAGATCAGCGTAGTCCAGGTGCAAGACACATGCCAGAGCAACAGCAAATGCCCAGCACTTTAGTGGAGGCTGCTATTGCAGATATGTTGCTTCTATCAAAGTCAACTTGGTGCGCTTGCAGATCGTTGTCTGTAGCTGTCATCGCTCAGTGAGATATGGACTGGAGATTGGACTCAATGTCACTCTCTGGCTGCCTTTGTTTGTCGTGGAACAGGAGTGGATGCAATCGAAAGGGGTGGAGGCTTGGAACACGAGGCTGTGGAAGCTGAGCGGTCCATCCTCCGCCGACAATCTCAAGAAGAGTGGCTCCCCAACGGCAGGATGCTCTTATGAGCTGCGGATTGCTTCTGCGGAGACAAGGCCATCAGCAACTCACGAGTACAAGGTAGTCATGGCAGCCGTAGCACAAGCACAGACGGAGATACTTGCTGGAGGCTCAAGTGTCATGCTTTTGGTTTTCTCATTAGAGTGCAGATGCATTGATGTTCCTCAAATACACAGCCCTCAGTCTGGAGGATGCTTAGTACGGGATGTAGCACATTGTGACTTAACATATGCACTTCTACTGGGCACCTCATGAAGGCACAAGTTTAGGATGATATCACTATCAGACCACTGTTCTGATATATTGCGGGTTGCTGTCCTGAAATTGACTTGCTATATTCACTCAGTACGGAAGTACAGCGACAGTGACTATGCATTAGCCTGCTGAATCACCTTATACGCGCCTTCGTTGGACCCAGCGCCATTCAGAACCTGGGTTTGTTCGCTGTCTACTGCATTCTTGTGTTGCGCTGCATCTAATGACTGGTGTCTTGCCGCAGGATTGCGTCATCACGTTGACATGGGGTGACCACAAGGAGGAACTCATCAAAGTAGTCGAGCACTTGAAGGACTGTTCCAAGTACACAGCAAATGACTTGCAGCAACAAATGATAGAGTGGTAAGCCGGCTGCTTCTGTCATGCTTGCAACCTGCATAGATTCGGAATCTGTCATTGAGTCAGTGGTTCAGGTCATGTCTCCATCGACATCCAGCCCGTTTTCCTGGGAGCAATGACTATGAGTTTGTACGTCGTTTCAAGGGAACTTACAGGATGGCGCACAGTCAATGTCACGAAATTACTACTTGGTTGTGCAGTCCAGAGCACTTTCATCAGACCTATGGATGACCAGTACGGAGTGGTTGACATCTGAGACTGTGAGCGTGATGAAGAGAAACAGTGCTGACATTCCTCTCTTCTTATTCGTCTGCAGCTACATGGAACACTTCAGAACAGGGTCAATAGAAGCACACAAGGACTCGCAACGACTGTGGATACAGGACAGATCCCCAGTGGTGGAAACAAACATTGGGTAATTGTCCGTTTCTGGCTATGCTGGGCATCGCAGACTTGAAGATGTGCAAGCTTGCAGATGTCTCCTCTGCTCTTTTGCATGCCTGAGTTAGTCAGATGCTTGCACATGGCAAGCCTGCTTAGGCATGATGGGTTTTCCCCTGCAACGCCGCAAGTGTTGGATAATATGCCCAGCCAATCTGATGATATACTGGCTTATATGTTCAGTTGACTCGTCAATAAACTGGCTGAGTGTCTATATGAGTAGCGGCAAATGTTCCTCTTCTTGTCTTACATTGCTCAACACAAGCTCATGCTCAGTAACACTAACAGCTGACAGAAATTGCTCTCCTCATGTGCAGATTCATTGAGACTTATCGTGATCCGCTTGGCAGTCGTGCTGAGTTTGAAGGATTTGTTGCTGTTGTTAACAAGGTCAAGAAAGCACCTCTGCTGTGTCCAATCATTTCCTGCCAGGAAATATTTATGCGCTATATTTGACTGGGTCCTCCTTCGCCTAGCACTATGCGGCTCTGCCCCAATGCCTGCTGCATGCAAGCTTGTGTCCAGCACGGCGTGTTCGAATTCTCTGCCTTCTCCTGACTGTGCAGACACAGACAGCCAAGTTTGCAGCCTTGGTCCAGTCGGCAGAAGCACTGCTTCCAACACTCCCTTGGCCTCGAGAGTTTGAGAAGGACCACTTCCTGCAACCAGATTTCACATCGCTCGATGTCAGTCTCATAATCCAATCTCTTGTTGCCTTTTGCGGAGAAGCTTGTTTTCAGATGCTTCAGTGCTAGTGCGACTATATGGCAAGCTTAGGATTGCCAATGACAAGTGCGATTCTTTAGCATACAGATATGTCACATGTATCGCTACCTGCAAGTATATGGACCATGCTTGAGGTGGCAATCCAGTCAACAATCTGACTGTGCTGCATTGCCTGCATGTCTTCTACCTGCAGGTAGTTAGCTATGCCTCAAGTGGCATTCCTGCAGGAATCAATATTCCCAACTACGACGACATTCGGCAGGTCACCCAGCTCATCTGTCACCATTGTGTCACACCTGCCTCCTCCTTGTAAGCTGAGGCTGCACTTAAAAGTTTGGAAAGCCTGACAAGCTGCTTGGGCACAACGTGCTCTTCCTAACATTTGTTGTTGTCTTGAGAGAGATGCAGACATCAGGTTTCAAGAATGTGTCGCTGGGCAACGTGCTGTCGACCCAGGAGGGTGATGAGCACATCACATTCATCTGCGATGAGGACCAATTGCTGTTCAAGTCACTCAAGGCTCAAGCATTTGAAGTCCAAGTGGGTTGCCATGAGCTCTTGGGGCACGGGTCTGGCAAGCTCTTCATGCAGGCCAAGGATGGCTCATACAACTTCCCTTATGGACAGGTCTGATCATTCTAAGTTGTGCTCACCAGCCATTTGCCTGGTCAGATGTATCGTTGCTTTCGTGTTCCTAAGTACTACACCCCTACACTCCTTGATATCTTGCCTAAACGCAAATTGTGTGCTTGCCAGCACTACAAGACATGACTGCATAACTTCACATGTACGTTAACAAGACCAGAATGTGGCAGTGGGTGATTAGTCACTGTAGTTCACATGATGATCGTTTGACCTCATGCACACCTGCTCAGTTGAAGCACCCATATGGAGGAGAGCCAGTGACAAGATGCTACGGCCCCGGCCAGAGCTGGGATTCTGTTTCTGGATCAATCGGCTCTTCATTTGAGGAATGTCGAGCGGAGTCTGTAGGCATCTTCCTCAGTACAGAGCCCACAGTGAGTGCATGCATCTCCATGCAAGCCTTCCGTTCTCGTTTGAGGTGCCCTTCATGTGCCTCTGCTTTATGCAAGTCCACTCTACCGGGTATCTTTCCTGAGCACCGGAGTGATGTCTTGCAAGCCTGACGTTGGTACCACAAACTGAGACTGATGACAGGCAGTGCTGTCTTCAAGCTCATCTTTGTGGCTTGTCCTGGTGATTTAGAAGCTAGTACAATGGAAAATTACTCTTGGGTAACCAACCCTTATCTTTGTAAGGATGCACATATGAAGTGTCTGTCACTGATCAGGCCTCCGGTCAGCTTGTCCTTTGAGACTATCAACAATTCATCAGCGAAGCTGTGCAGGTATTGGAAATCTTTGGACATACTGGCAGCAGGGGCGAGGATATCATGTATGTGAATTGGCTGCTCATGGTGAGAGCAGGCTTACTGGCTACGGAGTTCTATTCACTTGATACCAAAAGCTGGAGACAAGCCCACATGTAGGTCTGCGCCTCTGCCATTCTATTCTCGTCCTCATGCAAGCCAATGCATGTCAAACTCATCTTGCGCTTGATAGCTTATGCCAGAAGAATGTCTATTTCTTATGCCTAAGTGGTATGGAGGCTGTATGTAAGACCAACTGCAGCCAATGAGTTGTAAGTTCAGCAACCTGGGCAGCAGCTTGACTATCAAGGCGCTGGCTGCGAGTATATAACCATGGTTCTAAATGAGCACACCTTCTTTGAACCTGTGACCAATCAGGCCCGCTTTGCAATCCTGCAAGTATTGTTAGCTGCCTCAGCCGCCGATGCTACAAAGAATCAAGATCTGCAAGGCGAGAAGTTTCGGCCGTTTCTTGAGATTAGACGCCTCCGGGAGAACGACGTCCAGGTTTGGCTTGAGAGAGACAAGATCCGATCTGTTGGTGTACCTGCTGTTTCAGAGTTACTGACTAAGCTTCAGGTGTACAAGGCCACAGCGGACTATGAGGCCAGTCAGCAGCTCTACGGCACAGTGAGCAACTTCCTGGGCACCTATGAGTTTCATTCTGCTGACTAGTAGTAGCCTGCAAGGTCGGGTTTAGATATGGATATAGGAACATTGTCCCTTGCTATCATCATACTGCAAAGATCTGAGCAACCCTGAGTGTGTCTGTATCATGCAGAATTCAGCACTGACGCCCTGGGCTTATGAGCTCATGTCCGAATCTTGTCTCGCCACTGCTTTTCAGCTGTGCAGGTTAGGACAAGAATTCGTGGATCTACGTCGACTTGTCATTGCCAAGAAGCGGCCGCGGCCAATTTTTGTCCAGGTATATGTGCTGCTGGCAAAGGGTACAGTCGACATTGTCGACTGTAACCTTTTTGCTGCTATTGCTTAATTGCTAAGTACCTGCTCTGCAAGTGTCTGACATAACAGGCCAGAGACTGTATGTTGATGCCTTTTCTCCGCCTCCTTGGCTCGCTGACAGGGCCTTGTCTGTGCTGTGCAGGTGCATACGGTGGTAGAGCCTGGAGACGATGGGAAGGTGCAATTACAGGAGTTTGATGCAACGCCCGAGGGGGTGATCCAGTCGTTTCTGACCCGCTTCAAGTCTTGGATAGGCACCATCTGCTAGCCCAGATGGCCTGCGCCCGTCCTCGGAAGCAAGTCGGGCGTGGGCGTGAGGCCGGCCTCCTTACCGAGCCCGTCCTCCTCAATCTAGAGTAATTAGTCAACTGCAAACATCGTGATCACAGTCGTACTTTGCCGTGGCTGAGGGAGAAACCGAGGGCATTGCGTTGACCGCAAGCCAGGGGGTCTGAAGGCGGAGCACTATCCTGCAGCTAATTGCCTTGGATTCGTGAACGATTTTTGCGTTATCTCTCTTCCTGAACAGGAGAGGTCGCTTGCTTCACATTCGCTTCACGTGTGCTTCGCAGAAGACCTAGGTGGACAGCTATGCTTCAAGCTTCAAGTCTCCTACATGTCAGGCAAAAGCCTGCTAATTCTGTGTGAGGGGCAGTTCTGCCTGCTTATGAGCCTCACTTGCGCACCAGCATATTTGCGCTGCTGCTGTTATGACTCCTTGTATCAGTGGTGGTTTAGGGTCACACCAGTGTGCCAAATACTACTTGCCTTGTGGTGCAAACCTTGCAGGTGTTTGTTAGTGCTGCGGCTCCACATTATAGCAAGGGCATTGCACATAGCGACCTCAAAAGTGGAAAATATTGTGGGCGATGGGGCCCCCAATCAACATTTCGCTCACCAGTCATATTAACACGATTGTTGCCCTTTGCAAAGAATCATGTCGAGGGTGTTAGCAAGAGGCTGCCTTGGAGAAAGATGCTGGGATGTCACAGAACATTGATATACTTTGAATTGTACTGGTCCTCTCAGCTCATGAAGCTGACGTGGCAAGGGCCCTGACGAATAAAAGAATAATGTTCCGTATTCACAGCAACATACCTGTACTTCAACTTGCTACACCAAGACCATTGTATAAGTGGCAAAAAGTTTCATCTGCTGTGCTGTATCGTGCAGGCGAGCAGACCTAGATAAAAGGAAGTAGGCCATACTCGAGGTAGAACAAATACCAGATAAAACGATAATATGCCCCGATTGCCTCCTGCAGAGAAGGATGGACGATGAGGGTGCAAGGATCTGCAGATGCCTTGATATGGGCCCCACAAATTACTCTGCTTTCAGAGGGTGTGCCCCCATTACCAACCGTGTTTGTCCTTAGCATGCCACACAAGCAGGCTTCAGGTCAGGCAGGTGTAGTGGACAGATGGTACACACCTTTGTGTACTTACTGGCATCCAGAAGCCACGTCTGCGGAGACAGAATCAGCAAGTCAATGTGCAGCTCAGCAGAAACACGGCATTATCTTGGCTGGCAAGTCTAGGACAGTCTGTGAAACGTAAGGACAGACTTGGGTGGACTTCAACCCTTTACCATTGCGTACTAGGTGGAGTGCTTGAAATGCCTCAAAGCATGCTTCCCCACAACCACAGAGCAAGTCGGCGGACATCATACCAGTGATGTGAGCCAACAAAGTCGAGTGGTGCACACCTGGTACGTAATGCCTGCTGCTAATAGTAGATGACCCCCCATCATGACCACGCGATTGAAGGCCTGATGGAGACTCAAGTACTTCAGCCTCAACATAGTGAGCCTCACTACCTAAGCATGAGTTATGAGAGCGACTACCATAGGACGTACAAGGAGTACAGCCTACTGGACAGTTGCTAGAATGACCTCCAAACATGCATCCAGTGTCACAATCTGGGAGCCAACACTTTTGAGCACTTAAAGGGTAATATGCGTATCAACATTGCTACAATCTCAGGCTTCATTTCAACAGGCTTCAGGGTAAAGAGCACTTCGCATTTTCCATTTAGACATGCCAGTCTGCAATAGCTTGAAGTGAAATAGGAGCAAACGACAGGAATGTTTACATGCGGCAGAAGAGCTGCAGCCATTATGGCGCCAATATAATTGGCCAAAAGCACGCCAGAACCCAGGAAGGCAATCCTCCGCACTCCAAGCTTTGCAGCAAATGTCTCAATCTTGAATCTGCAGGAGCATCAAGAGACAGACTTCAAATCACTTGGCTCCGTACATTATTCGTTCAGATCAACAATTGCCCTGCACTCAAAGACCTATAAGTATTTGGTACCCTCAATCTCATCATGCTGGTCATGGATATGTGTTTGCTTTAACAGGACACTTTGCTGAGCTACTGACCAATGTGAATGTCATACATCAAAAATCTGGCCAGTACAGCAAACAAGTGCTGTCCTTCAGATGGATGCGAATGCAGATAACACAAAACACTACATGTCTGCACAGTGTTAGTTTGCTCACTTCCTGTCACCTTCCACATCAGGCAGGTCCTTGGTGATGGCAATCACAGTCGCGAATACTGTCACAAAGATGGTGATGAAGACAATTGAGGGACTGGCACAAAAGCAGCCAACCCTGACAATTAGGCTTGTGGGACCGAGGGCCACAATCTTAAATCAGATTTAGCATGATACTCTCACATTCATTGGCAGAGCACTTTGACTGCAGCAAAGGTGTAACACCTGGCGCTAGATAAGACCGTCACATGTCCAACATATCCTCAAGTATCCTTGCAGCCAACAACCAAAAAGATCATTCATGCATGTGGCCAGAACACAAGTGATTTGAGGCACTGGCCCAGCACCGCAGACCTCCATGTGAATGGCAAACGAAGAGCTGCCCTGGTGGCGTAGTATACACCAAAATTAAGCAAGACGCCTCGCACCTGGCCACAATTGCATCATGAACCTATTATCGCAACCATCACCGACGTATTCTCTAGTACTACTCTGCTTTCAAAGGAGTTTCAAAGGAGCGCCTCTGAGACTGGAAGAGCACCCACGTGACTCGAAGTCTGTCTACAGTCGCACTGACACAACAAAGAGAAGCAAGCAAAAAGAATGCGAGTACCACCCATCGAAGAAGCGGCCACAGGCCATTCATTCGCAGGCACAAGATCATATATTGAGCGGTTGCCTGCTTTGAAGATTTACATTCCCTTATGCTATGCCCAGAACCTCAATGCATGGCCAAAGTCAACGAAAAGAAAGGATATGCATCCGGTAGTATCTACTCAAAGCAGATCAGTGCGACAGGCATATAGCACAATCTGCGCCGCATCAGGTCACTGAGAGACATACCGTGGCGATGATGAGGAATGCTGGTAGAGCATACTGCTTGAGGCGGAAGGGCGGAACTGAGTAGATTGTTCCAAGGAAGAGGCCCAAGGCATAGAGGGATGTGATGAGCTTTCCAAAGTGGGTGACAACTATTCCCATACCCACAGCTGCCAGCAGTGTGCACAGGAACCATGCAGCAGGTACTGAGAGCTCCCCAGCAGCAACCGGAAGATATGGCTTGTTAACCCTGCAGCCATTAACAGCATCTTGGTCTTAATCCAGGCCCCGAGGCTGCCCCACTACTGGTTTCTTCTCCAGCTTTTGCTATGGTGGTTAACGTGCACCATTGAAGGAGATCATGTTGTCCTGTCTAGTCTCTTGACACCCAAGAAGTGAGGAGGGTATCAGTGTGTGAGATATAACAGTCCAGAGTTATATCTAGTTAGTCCCTTTCTGACCCCTTCCATCTTTGTTGCAATGCGAGGTGCATCCACACTCCACAACATCACAAGGACAATCCTTGAGCTGCCCACCTGTCGATGTCGGCATCGTAGACCTGATTGATACCAACAATGTAGCCATTGCCACAGAGGAGGGCAAGAAGGCCCCGCAGGGCACGAGGCAGTAGCACCCAGTCAACAGCGTACGAATTCTCAATCAGAGCTCGCGCAACCACAGCCCTGGGCACACTCCACCACTGCTGCGTGTGAGTGCTACTGCGTTGCTGGCACACCCATATAGAGGTGAATCTTCAGCTAAAGGGAGGGCCTGAGATTTGAGAATTGGCTAGCAATCACTGGAACCAGGGAATGAGGGGAGGCGGTGGAAGGGGTTTAGGAGGGCCTAGGTCACAACAAGAGACACATGCAACCGGGAGCCTCGTTTGACAGCCCTTGCACTGATCATGGCCAGCTGACACGCTACACCACCCAAGTGGCTGCTGCAGAGACCCCTTTTTCCTTTGAGCATCGACCAAGACAGCCAACGCGGAACAAGGTTGCAAGTGCAGCAGGGCCCTAGAATGGAGGATGCGACGCTTGGAGGCTCGGAGGCTTTTGGGACGACAGCTCTGCCTGGGCTCAGCCAACGGGGACGTGGCTTTGGCAACTACATGATCACGCTCTCGTGGCCAAGGGCTGAGGTCAAAGGACAGCGACGTGCGGAGCAAGCCTTGGTCAGGCGCGCTCTTGCTGCGAGCAAGCCAACACTCGTCACACCATGACATCTGCGCTCGCCTGTTATGACGTCGGTGGGGGCACTCACGTCGTCCCAAGGAGGGTGCCGCGAATGGTGTGCGGCCGCACGAACTTCCAGAAGGCGCCGCGGAAGTGCTCGAGCTGCTGCGGGAGGGTGCTGCCGCTTCCTGCTGCCGGGAAGGCCTCTGCGCCAGCGGCTCCTGACGCCTGCGCAGGCCGGGCAGGCCGTCGCTGTGGCCAAGGCCGGCGCCGACTGAGCAGGCCCTTCGCCAAGGACCTCTGCTCAGCGCTCGACTGCGCCAGAAGCGGCGCCCCGCCGCCGCTGTGCTGCAGCGGCAGCGGCTGGGATAAGGCAGCGCCGCACGGACGGGCGGCGCGCAGCCTGCAGTAGCGGGCTCGGGAGGCCTCGTCGAGGCGCGGCAGCCGCCGGCACGGCGGCAGCGCGCTTGGCGCAGCGCACGCCGCCGTCGCCATCGAGCCGGGCGCAGTGGTGGCGGAGCCGGCAGCAGCAGAGGCCGCCGCCAGCCTCGCTTTGTGGCCCTAGCGCCCGCGCATCGCCAGCAGCAGGCCCCGCAAGGCCGCAGATGGCGGCGTGACGGCGGCGGCGGCGGCGGCGGCCGCGGCGCGTGGCAGTGGTTTAGGGTTCCGGGGGGGGCCGTCAGGAGCTGCGGACGGCCATGACGAGGCTAGGGCGGGGATTGGGGGCCAGATCCGGCGCCGGCCCGGAGTCTTTCTGGCGCGCTCCCGTCGCCCGTGTCTCGCCCGTGATAAACGAGGAGCCGACATTCCAACCCGCCGGTTGACTTGGAGACACTCATCAGCCAATGGGCAGATTTCAGCCTCAACGACGAGGACGCACACCCCCCCCCCGGGCGGGCGGCCGTTCCGCCTCCGCCGCCACCGCCGCCGACGCCGCCGCCGCCAAAAAAGCCGCGGCGCCGGGCTGCCGCTAGCGGCGCAGGCGGCGCGGGCGGCGCGGCGATGCCCCCCTGCGCGGCGTCTGCGCCGAGGCCGCAACGATGACGTAGCCCCTGGGGCTCCCGCCGGCGGCGTCATGGACGTCAAGGCCTTTGCGTCCGGCATCGAGCGCAAGGGCCAGAAGCGCAAGCTCCTGCACGTCTCCTTCCCCGACGACGACGGCGGCGGGCCCTCGGTCGCGGACCTTCCCGTCCACACCGAGGCGCTGAGGTCCTGCCTCTCCGCTGGCGAGAAGGACCGCGCCGCCGCCAAGCGCGCCGCGCACGCCATCGCCGAGCTCGCCAAGCACGGTGAGCCACACCGACGACGGGCCTTGCTTCTGGCCACATCTGAGCACGCGAACCAGCGCGGGATCCGCCAGTCGCGACCAGTCTAGCGTCCAATTCGAGGCAATGAGACAGGTGGGCGCACGGGGCAGGGGCAGACGATGCGCTGCGATCTTCCCTCGAGTCTCGACGGTTGTGGGAAGGCTGTTGTGAAGGGGTCGCCGAGCCAGGCCCAGCTGTCTTGCCGAGCTCCGGGCCTGGTCGAGGAGCTGTGCACAGGTGTGCCGCCGCAAGCAGTGGGACCGTGAGCGAGTGCCCCAGCTAGGCAGCCCGTGTATAAGGCCAGTCTCTGAGCAGACAGCTGTCAGGCTGGCGTCGACGGGCCAGGCTCCGAAGTGAGTGCTCCGGTCGCGAGCGCAGCTCTCGTGTCTGAGCTCGCTCAATGGGCATTGTGACAGATCGGCACAGGAGTGCTGTGCCGGGCGAGCTGTCAGACAGGCATTCCTATCACCTAGGCAGGATGATGAAGAGGAACACGAGTTGCAGACGTCCGAGCCCACAAGTTCTGCACTCAGCTTCGGTGCTACAGCTTCAGGCCATTGGCAGCTCTCATCAGTGGCGAAGTATCTGGCCGCGCGCAGATGAGCACGTTGATGTCATCGTGGAGGGTGGGGCAGTGGACGCCCTCGTGCCTCACCTCTCCCCTCCAACGGTCGCTGACGGCGAGAGCGTCGCATATGAGCACGAGGTCGAGAAGGACGCTGCCTTCTCCCTCGGCCTTCTTGCTGTCAAGGTACTTGCCAGCTGCCCTGAAGGAGATGGGCAGTACGGCTCTTTTCGCGGTCCTCCTGTTCTGGTCAGAGCAGTGCAGATCTGGAATTTGTCTGGCAAATCTTCTGACTGAGTTTGAATTGCTTCTCTCTCCCGATGGCAAGGTTCCTTTTCTGAATGCTTGAATCAGCTCCAGGCTGCAGCTGCAATGTGGTTCTTGCAATGGCCAATGCTGGCAGCAGACAATGGGCAGCTGCTTGAGCTGAAACTGGATGTATGGTGCTGCTCCTGAGAAATATCAGCTCCTGCTTCGGCGTACATCAGCACTTATCCCCTATGCTCGAAATGAAGATAAGATGCAATTTCTCCAGAATGTAACGCTCATGTGTGGGGATTTCTGTATGATTGCAGCCTGAACATCAGCGCCTTATAGCAGACGCCGGGGTTCTACCGCCACTAATTGCCCTCTTAAAGCGGAAACCGACTGGCACAAATGCACGAATAGTGAATGGAGTCATCCGGAGGGCAGCAGACGCCATTACAAATCTTGCACACGAGAACGCCAACATCAAAAGCCGGGTCAGGTGAGCTCACCATTCTTCCACAGTCAATGGATATACCTCTCTCCCTACTTCCTACGATAGCAGGGCTTTTATGCGCAGTTGACATTCCTCACCAGTCAAGCAGTCCTGCTAGCTACAGAGGTCGGAAAGTAATGCGCCAATTCTATGACTTACTGTAGGACGGAGGGGGGCATTCCTCCACTCGTTGAGTTGTTGGACTCCACCGACAACAAAGTACAAAGAGCCGTAGCTGGCGCGCTGCGCACCCTAGCATTCAAGAATGAGCAGAACAAGAATCAGGTGACGCCTTGGACTGTAATAAACTTGCTTGCAAGATGTGCTGCCGTGGTGATTGTGTCATCCTGTCCTTTGCCAAGATGCGCAAGGGCTGTGGCAAGGCCAGCCATACGCAGCTGACAATGTCATCGCGTTGCCTCGCATGTCCACCAGATCGTGCAGTGTGGGGCTCTTCCAACGTTAATTTTCATGTTGCGTTCAGAAGACACTGGCATCCACTATGAAGCGGTCAGTTGCCCTGCAGTTTCAGGCCAGTTTCATTCAAGTTTCTCAAGCTCTCAGATGTCCATCTCAAAAGGTTGCCTTGCACCTGCTCAATGCAATGACAGTACGGTAAAGACTAAGTGTTTGATTGACACCAAGCAGTCTCCTTATCTCGATGCCATGCATGGTTCTACTACAGGTGGGCGTCATTGGCAATCTTGTTCATTCGTCGACAAATATTAAGAAGACAGTTCTAGATGAAGGGGCTCTGCAACCAGTGCTTGGACTCCTCAGGTATTCCAGGGGGTTGCAGGTTCAGTAATTTGGACAGCAACAGACAAGTGTCTGTTGCTGGTTGCTCTCTTGGCTGGGGCTCTAAAATGACAGTTGCAGTCTAACGAGGAGAAGCCGTTGTCTTTAAAAACCATTTGTGATCTGTCTTGCTAACCTTGAGGGGGTTCCTATCACATTCAATAAGTCATTCATTGTTCTGGGGAGAATGAAGGGCTGCGTACATGCCCTGATGCAATGATGTGATAGCATCCATTCATTGAGCTGAGAAAATTTGTTGATGCTGGTTGCTGGTTGATGTAGCTCCAAATGCCAAGAAAGCCAACGAGAAGCAGCCCTCCTGCTGGGCCAGTTCGCTACCACTGATCCTGAATGCAAGGTGATCCTGTGCTCTCTGATGACATGAGGGTTTGAAGAGGATGCCTGGCTGTCTTCAGTCTGATGTTTGTACTTGCAGCTTCCAAACTGCTCTGATAAAGATTGGTCATATGTCACTGCCTGCAGTCTGTGTTGTTGCCTTGCAAAGGACTGGTGTCAAACTGGGGACTAACCAGCTGGATTATGTGAGCATATGAGCATGTCATGGTGGGGAAGTCACACCCTTTTGAATGCAACCTTAAGCTCGCGGTTGGTCGTGATCTTTGTGTTCTTGACTTCCAATCGGTTTCCAACTCTAATTGTGCAGATACGCATTGTCCAAAGGGGAGCCATTGGACCACTCATCAAGATGCTAGAAGCTGGTGACGCTCAGCTTCGAGAGATGGCTGCATTTGCTCTCGGCCGCCTGGCCCAGAACACAGATAACCAGGCTGGCATCGTGCACGATAGTGGTTTGGTTCCCCTGCTCGAGCTATTGGATTCACGCAATGGCAATCTGCAGCACAACGCTGCATTTGCCCTCTACGGGTTAGCTGATAATGAGGTAGGAGGGGCCAAAAGCTGGACTCTGTGCATCTGCTTCGAGCGCAGCTCATGACCTTGTACATCATTCAGCAATATTCTTACATGCACCTCATGAGGCAGGGAGTTGCCGGTAGCTAAGAGCTAAGCTGCCCCTGCTGCTGTTGCTGCTGATGCTGCTGCTGAAGAACTGGTGCCATGAGGATCCCTCCTGCAAAGTCATGATTTAGCTTTCTTGTGGGATGTGCAGGACAATGTGTCGGACATCATAAAGGAGGGAGGCGTTCAGAGACTCATGGACGGGGAGCTCATTGTCCAGGTTTGTCTGAACAGAGGCAGCACTTTGCACTTCTGCATCCAGGAGCTGGCACAACTGATTGCTGGAGAGCAGTTGTCCTGGCAAGTGTCGCTCTTATCTCGGTGTGTATTCACGAAGGCACATTCTTGTGTTCAGGCATCGAAAGATTGCGTACAGAGAACACTAAAAAGACTTGAAGAGAAAATGCATGGGAGGGTAAGGCACCACCACCACTGTTGTGACTGGAATACCTTTACTTCCCTGCCACTACTGATTCAGAATGATGTCGTGACCATAACTACTTGTGTCTAGTCATTGTTGTTCCTCCTAGACTTGATCCCTATGATGCTTTAGTTGCGGGTGGAAGTGGAGCCTCATAGTGTCCTTGATGGCTTGTGGGCAAACTGTGAGCCATGTCTTGCACTTGGGCCCATTGTTGGGTTGACTGTGATGTCACTCACAGGATGCTCAATGTTGATCGATTGTGTCCAGGTCTTGAAGCACCTCCTCTACCTTCTAAGATCGTCAGATCTGCAGACAAAGAGGAGAGTGGCAGTAGCTCTAGCTCATCTCTGCGCTGAGGACAATCAGAGGAAGATCTTTGTGGACAACGATGGTACTCGCTTGACACCATAGTAAAACCACGCTGGTGCTCTCATGCAGGGCGGGCCATGTTGCAGCGGTCTTATGGGCTAGCGTTGCTCACATTCACATAAGGCCAAGACCGTTTTCTGACTGCTGCACTGCCTCAATGGAACCCCTACCATCTACAGATTCTACTTTGATACATGTTAGTTGATAGATATGGGAGTGCTTTACCCCTCTTTAGTGTGGATTCTGACTGTTGCACAACTGACATGCTTGTGCGTCATTGCTGCATCAATGGGTTCCCAGGCTTGCTGGTTCTCTTGGAGATGCTGGGCCCCCATGAGTCCCAGAAGCAACAGCAGGATGGTGCGCTGGCCTTGTACACTCTTGCAAAGAAGGCCTCTGCACTCTCGCCCATTGATGCTGCGCCGCCTCCTCCGACGCCTCAGGTACAGACTTGACAACCTCTAGCCATCGTGCTATTTCTTGTCTCAGCAGCATGTACTTACCAGGAACTGAAAGTCAATCTGGTAATGTGACAAAGAACAGCAGTGAAACACGTCCGCATGGCAACATTGTGCGTCTAGAAAGTGTTACACAGCTCCAGATGTATCGTGCAGGTGTATCTTGGCGAGCAGTATGTCAATAGCACCACGCTCTCGGATGCAACCTTCATGGTGGAGGGTGAGCTCTTTGCTTGGCTGTACATTCAGTATACCTGACTTTAGTACCTCAGCGCAGAGCTCAGGTGTTGCTTCGGGTTGAGTCGATGCTTTGACAAACAATTGTAGGTGCATGATGGGTGCAGGGAGCACATTCTATGCGCATCGCATTGCACTCCTGGCATCCTCAGATGCTTTTCGTGCCATGTTTGACGGTGGTTACAGGGTAAGGAGCACTTACGACACCTTTGCCAATTTCAGCAGAGCAAGCATGTCCTGAAATGTGGAGGGAAAGCATTGTGGGCATTTCTCTACCTTGTGAAGTCTTTATTATCTGATTTGCTTGACAGAGATTTGTCTGGTGCGTGCAGGAGAAAGAGGCCAAGGTCATTGAGATTCCAAACATCAGCCGGAAGGTGTTTGAGGCTATGATGAGGTAATGAACCACGTGCCAACCTGATTATTCATCAACAACAGCAAATCAAGGACAAGTATGCTTTTATGTGTCTGACCACCTTGTGGGCGCTGAGAGGTCTCAACAAGTGCATATGTTCACAGTGAAGTCGGCTGTGCTGGAATATTAGATATGACACTCCTTGCAAAATATTATGTGCTTGCAGTGGTGATGTCGTGGCTCAACGCTACCCTTTCTTGACTTTGAGGCAAGGTGTGCCCTCTTTTGCTGCTTGTCAGGTGCATATATACTGGCAATGTGGAAGTGACTGCTGACATTGCACAAGGTTTACTTAGAGCAGCCGACCAGTACCTACTAGAGGGCCTTAAAAGGCTCTGCGAGTATGCCATTGCACAGGTCGGCTGCACACATCTTTCATGAAGTGGGCCTGCTAAGTAATCTGCGAGATCAATATCAGCGCTTTCATTCCACTTTGCCGTGGAACACTGACTGGCCCTTATTCGTACTAAGACCCCACTAGCTTGTTTGCTTGAGGGTTGTTGTACAGCATATGCAATGCCGGATAACAGGACCATGTCAGCTGCTTTTGCTGGCGTTTCTGCTCAATTGGCTCAAGAAGGGTGGGTGGTTGTCGGGTTGCAGGACTTGACTGTGGAGAATGTGACAAATGTATATGACTTGGCAGAAGCTTATCATGCGGCCTCATTGCGGTCCACTTGTGTCCTTTTTGCACTTGAGCACTACGATGAGATGTCCAGCCTCCCTGGGTGATCGCCTACCCTTGTCATTTGTGCAGAAGCGAAGCCTTGCCAAGTTGCCTGGCTATGTCACCAAGGATGCGTTTCTCTGAAATAGACCAGAAGAGGGCTTGAATGGACGCGGGTGTGAATATGACAGAATGAGGCCTTCTTCACCCGTCTTCGATGCGCCTGGAGCTTGCCGAGTGATTCTGAAGCTAAGCGTCTGACATTCTCTCTTAATTGATGATGCAGGCACGCATCTTTCATTGAGAGGATGACGCCTGACATCCGAGAATACATGCTGACGGTCCTCAGGCCAAGGCCTTGAGCTACGGCGCGCGAGGCTCAGTAGTGTGATGAGTCTAGTCAATTGGCACATCACACAAGTCATGCGCACGTCTTTCCTCTGTAACCCTTGCGAGAAGCCTTGGGCTCTCAGAAAGGCTTGTAATTTGAATGCCATGCCCTGCTCTTTGAGCGGGTGACCTTTAGTAGGATCCTTACTTGCGTTAATTGGGACAATTGTGGGGTGCGTGGCATTGCCACTGAGCAAGGTCACAGAAGTGCGTCTCATGTTCATGCGAATCGCAGTGCAGCCAGGTAACATGAATCGAGAGGGTTGGTTTCTGCAGGCCTTTGAATGGGGCTTTGATAAGAGGAGGCGCGCAGTGCCTATGGATTGAGAGGGAGGCCAAAGCAAGCCAGTACAGTGTAGGAAGTACAAAAAGAGAACCTCACATTTCACACGAGCGGTACCTGCTTTGGTGGGGTACCCACGAGTGAGCACATCCAGTTTGGGCAGACTGAAAGTGGGGAGCTGGGGTACCGCAAAAGAGGAAGAGCTATTGTCGCAGGAGTACCGTCAAAGAATCGGCTGCTGTGTTTCTGAAGGTGCGGCTGTGAAGTAAAGACATTTGCCATTCCATACAAGGTGGGGCTGAGAAAGAGGGGCTGGGAAAGAAAGTAGTGGTGGCCAGCCCTAAGGGAAAGGACAAGGTCCAAAGAGCCGAAAGGCGCCTAAAACAACACAGCTAGATACGAGACCACCGCAGATGGAGAAAGATATCGTATGCTTGGAATAATTGAAGGCCAAAATGGCCAAGTACAAAGGCAAGCACAACTGATGGCGAAGCAGCTGGCATCTAGCAGCTTCTAGAAGATGGAAGCTTAGGGCCTGTTCACACTTGGTCGGCCGGTCGCGTCGAGGGGGACGTGTCGCGCGGTCTATGGTATGACCCGCCTTTTATCAGCCTTGTGGGCCCCGGTCGTGGTCCACCACCCGCCACGAGGGCGCCACATCGGACGCTGACCAGGTCGCCTTTTGGGCGCGCCTCAAGGAAGAAAAGCGCGCGTTTGCCACGAGGGGGGACGGAACTGGGTCCTCCCGAGAAGAAAGAAGAAAGGGCTCGCCCATTGAGGATAGGGGCTGGAAAAGCCAGCCCAAAAAAGTATGAACAAAGTGCGAGAAGAGGGCCAGGGGAAGCGCTAAGAAAAACAAGCACAATAAGAAGCAAAGCAGCTACGTATTACTCAGTAACCCCTGCTAAGCAGCCTCAGGTCAGAGAAGCTAGGCTCCTGGAAGTGGGTTTCCTGGCCAGAGCCAGAGAACCATGCCACTAGACCAAAACACCCCAGTCTGAGCCCGTGTTTGACCACTTTAACCACCCCCCCTCCCCCTAACCACCCTTCGGACCCCCGCCCGGCCTGCCAGAAAAGCAAGCGCGGCCAGATTAACTGGTGGCTGGGAGAGGCTAGCCCAAAGGAATGGACAAGGCCAGGAAAGAGACAGCTGGCACACCCCCCCGCCCCCAAAATACACGAACTTCACATACGGTTCCGCACCTGCAGGCGGCCTCGGCCTCCGTGGCCTTGACCCCCCGCGGTCAATACCATCGTGACCGCCTGACCAAGTGTGAACAGGCCCCTCGTAGCCACGAGCGAGCAGCCGCCAGTCGGAGTGTGCAGGGCGGTGCGGAGCGTGGGGCCCGCCGCGTCAGTCAGCTGCCCGTCCGGCAGCGAGGGGCCGGGGAGCAGCCCACGTGCTGAGACGAGGGCGCAGGGGCCCGCAGCCTCAGATCAATCAGATAGCCAAACAGCGGATGGCTGCAAGGTGGCCGCGGAAAACACCTCAATAATGCACCATCCAGCAGGGCGCGGACGGACGGCCAGCTCCATGCCCGACGCGCCAACCTGGTTCGCCATCCCGCCCGGCGGCGGGTCCCCGCATCATCGCCGATGTGATGCAACTGACTGACTGCGTCGACCCCGCCAATCCCACCAGATCGGCGTCGATTGCAGGGCACGCGGTCGGCCTGGCGGCCGGGGGCAAGGAGCGCAAATACGCGGATCACCCGGTTGGTGATGAATTCGCGGCCCTGGCGATGGATGTACACGGGGCTTTCGGCTTTCATTCAAGCCGCTGGCTGAATCTCCTCCACGGGCATGCCGGTCAGGCCGTTGACCGGCGGCCGGGTCTGCCAAGGGCGTTGCCCGGCTTCAACGCCGCCGGTTCGCTCCCCCAGGTATTCCGGATGCGCCTGGCGGTCTCGTTCCAACGCTCCCTGGCTTTGCCAGCCCCTCTTCTCTATGGGCGAGCACTTTCTTTCCGGAGAGCCACTTCTCTTTTTCAATACTTTCTGCCTGAACAATGGATTGGCTTGAGTTTGCCTCCCTCTCATTTCCAGCAAGCCGGGCTCGCCCACAGAAGGAAGTGCTCGCCCACAGAGGATCGGGGGTGGGGAAAGGCCAGCCCAAAAAAGAATGGACGAAGTCATTTCATGCGCCTTCTCTCTGTCCCCCGCTCTTCTGGAAGAGTTGGTTGTTCCTCTCAGAAGAGAGAAGGCGTGCGGTGCGCATGAAATTGAAAGAGAGTTGTTTGTTCTCTCAGAAGAGTGAAGAGGTGCCTGCGGAAATGGGGGGGAGAGCGCTGGGCAGGGAGGCTGGCGGCCACGCGGCGGCGGCGTGGCGTTTCGTTAGGGGGGGCTGCTTCATCGGGCGCNCCATGGCCGCCGCCGCCGAGAACGGCGGGCCGGGCGCCAAGGCGGGCGTCATGGACAACGAGCCCGAGGCCGACGACGTGCACCGCGTCCACCTGCCGCAGTCCTCGAGCATAAGAGACGAGGTCGTCGACGCCGTCGCCCCACTCAAGGCCCTCCTCGTGCCCGGTGAGCCGCCCCCGCCGCCGGCACCGCCTCTGGCGGTGCCGCAGCTAGGTCGTGGTCGGCCGGCGCACGATGCCGCTGCGCAGCCGCTGCCGTCGGCCCCGTGGGCTGATGCTATGCGTGCCTGCTTGCGCTGCAGAGGACGACCTTCTGGAGGAGTACAGGGGCAAGAGCTTCGGGCACAAGCTGTTTGTGTTCCTGGCCAGCGTGTTCCCTATCCTCAGATGGCTCCCCGCGTACGACTACAAGCAGTACCTCTTCGGCGACATTGTCGCCGGCCTCACCATCTCCTCGCTCGCTGTGCCTCAGGCGAGCCCCCGCCTTCTCCGCTTGCCCGTGCCTCGTGCCGCGCGCCTGCCAGCCTTCCTGTTGCCAGCCGAGGCTGCAGTAATGCCGATTTGAGCACTGCCTAGTAAGGCTGGTGCGACTCTGACCTCTGTGATGGCCGCTCTGCATGCAGGACCTGGGCTATGCCAAACTCGCTCATCTACCGCCTGTGAACGGCCTCTGTAAGCCCCTGAGTCCTGCCTCATTGTGCACTAATCATTGTCCCCGTCTGCTGTGCCAGCATGCCTGGTTGCACTTGCATACTGCCTAGTGATGTATATGGGACTCTGGTTGAGGCCCTTCCCTTTGCTTGGTGTGAAACATATGGTCTAGCACTTCACGAGCAAGTTCCCAGGTCGTTGGCAGTATACGCTGTATCGATAAACATTGTGTAACGTGTCACCCTTGACATAGCTCCCGCCTTTTCATTAAGCCAGCATGTGCCAGCTTAGGGCCTATCATCGCTCGCCGGCCCCGCCCGCCCGCTTCCCCTTCATTTGAAGCCTTGTGCCTGCCTCCTGCTCCGCGCAGATTCATCGTTCACCACTCCTTTGATATATGCTGCCATGGGGTCATCACGGCACATTGCAATCGGTCCTGTGGCCGTCGTGTCTCTCTTGCTGGGGACGCTGTTGAACAATGAGTACGACTACACAGACACGTCGCTCACAAGCCTCTACTATGACTTGGCAATCACGTCCACCTTCTTTGCTGGTGTTATCCAGGCTGCCATGGGCATCTTCAGGTCCTTCCAGTGGCAGCCCCTTGGCCTCAATTCTCAACCTGAAACTCTTCCTGAAGTGGTGGTAGTAGTCATTGCAGAAAGGGAATGTCCCCACACTCATCTGCACTGGATACAATATAGAGGCTTGGAAGGACCTGCTAACCTGCTTTGACTATTGGGCGCCCCTCACAGGTCCTTTTTTGGCAATCTGCTGCAGGTTGGGCTTTGTCATTGACTTCCTGAGCCACGCTGCAGTGGTGGGCTTCATGGCTGGGGCTGCTATCACCATTGGCCTTCAGCAGTTGAAGGGTTTGCTGGGCTACACAAAGAAAGGGTCTTTTACCAACAAGACCAACATTGTGTCAGTTCTTCAGTCCGTAATTGACAACACTGATGCGGTACTTGCGCTGAGCTTTCCCATAGCGCTGCCTAGAATGTTGCCACCAGTGCTATCAAGGGCACTTAATGTGTAACTTTCTGCAGGTTCTACTTTACCTCTTCATCTGGCACTTCTGGTCATGATGTGCACGGTCAGTTGCATTAAGATGACAATGACAACCTGATCTGATCTTTGAAGATAAGTCTGGCTGTGGTCAGCACTTTTGACGCTCCATTGAGTATGGCTGTTTTGACTGCTGGCAGTTCAATTGGCGCACATTCTTGATAGGCATTTCTTTCTTGATATACTTGATAACCTTGAGAATATTGGTAAGCCTTGCTCGCTGCGATACACATCAAAGAAAGTCAACTGCAATTTTCATGTCTGACTAGTACTGTTCTACTTTGTTCTACTGACTGGGCAGTTGTTCGATGCTTCATTTTGTCATTCCTTTACTTTGCTTTGGCCTTGCAGCCTTGTACACAGGTGGTCACACTTTTACTGACTGATGCAAAAGCTTGGTATATTGTAGTCAAAGGTGACAAAATCGAGGTTCTTCTTTTTCTGGAATGCCTTGGGGCCATTGACATCCGTCATTATTGCGACGGCATGTGTTTACGGCACACGGGCAGACAAGCATGGTGTAGCCGTAAGTGACATGGACACACATTGCCGAAGAACTCTCTGTGGGATGCATGCTCCTCACACAGTCTTGACCTTGAGATCGTTCATGAGAGGCATGACTCTTGATACTCGTATTACTACTGAAACTTTGCAAACACCTAGTGGCCGTAGATTTACTGTATACTGATTACTATCATGCCACCTCTCCCAGATTGTTGGTCATATCAAAAAAGGGGTCAACCCCTCTTCACTACACAATATCAAGTTCAGCGATCCCATCCTAACCAAGGGCATAAAGATTGGCGTTGTAGCAGGGCTCATTGCTCTCTGTGTAAGTCAAAGTGCACTCCTTACGCATGAGCGTCGTGCTGCTGTAGCTTAATTGAAGCTCTTACTTGGCTCTAGTAGAATGTTACAGCAAGATAAGTATATTGCTGCAGATGCGAAGCTCAGGTCACCTTTCCTGCCAGATTCCAGTAGATATCAGACAAGCTGAGCTTCTCTGAGTAGCAACTCGTGCTATGGTTGTTGTCCTGTGACTTTTGCAGGAAGCCACAGCTATTGCCAGGACCTTTGCTGCACTTAAAGGTTACCATATCAGTGGCAACCAAGAGGTTAGTAAGTAAGAGTATGCACGCCCATCACTAACCAGTCTGGCTTGCTGTAGTCTTATGGAGTTTGGACTGTCTCTGTTCGAACTCTTCTTTCTTACATTGAGAGCTGTGCATTATCCTGCGCAGATGTTGGCCCTGGGAACAATGAACATCGTCGGCTCTCTGACGTCATGCTATGTGTCCACTGGTACGAAGCATGAATGTGTGTCATGCTTCAGTTCCATCATATCATCCCCATTTGTGTCATTGGGCTGAAGCATATTTGCATGACGACCACATGTTGGTGTCTTTACAATGTTGCAATTGCTTGCAGGTTCCTTCTCTCGATCTGCGGTCAACTTTGCAGCTGGAGGAAATAGCAACGTAACTAATATCCTCATGTCACTGGTCTTGCTTTTGACACTCACATGCTTGACATCACTCTTCAAGTACCTACCAAATGTAAGCACAGTAGGGGTTGGATGGATGGATGCCAACTTAACCAAGAGATAGTGCGTAGCTTGCTGAGGAATGGCATGCTCGTCCGTTGTGAAGCTTGCGGGCTCGCTTACTTATGTCCTGCATCTGCATTAAGTCAAGAGCTTTGTTGTGCAAAACTGCCCGATAAGTGCCTAGGAGCAAGTAACATCAGGTACTCTTCTGCAGAAGCTGTGCATGAGAGCTATGAGAGCATCAGCAGGGCAGTGGTCCACCAGTGCAATATTAACATACATCTCAATTTTTCTGATGCAGGCAGTCATTTCTGCCATCATCATTTCAGCAGTCATTGGTTTGGTAATAACCGAGCGCTCTTGGCAACAAATTACGAGTCACATTTTTAATGATCGATATGCTCAATTGATGCTGCAATCTTACGCAATTGTTCACAGAGGGCTTGCTGAAGTCTATGACTTGTTCTTCCTTGCGCATCAGATTGACCTTAAGGGGGCCTACTTGATTTGGAAAACCCACAAGCTGGACTTTTTGGTCCTTCTTGGAGCCTTTTTTGGGGTTGTCTTCATCTCTGTAGAGATTGGCCTGCTGATTGCAGTTTCTATCTCAGTCATCACGGTCTTGGTGCAGGTAGTCATTGTTATGCCACAGCCATCATCACTTCATCCTTGACACATGCTAGTGCCTCAAATGGACTGCTCAGCTGTCATCATATAGTGTACTCATTGAGAAGTAAGAAGTTAGTGTGACTTGTGGAACCTCTCAACACGGAGATGACGAACGAGCTTTGTCCTACAATTTAGTTCTGGTGTTTGCCCTTATAAGTAGCAGAAACCACTATCCCACAAATTTGTCCGTATCCTGGTGTACAATCAGGTGACAAGGCCACACACTGCCATCCTGGGGAGAATACCTGGCACAACGATCTATAGAAGCATCAATCAGTACCCTGAAGCAACCCTTGCTCCTGGCATATTGGCTATCCGCGTTGACGCTACAATCTACTTTGCAAATGCCCAATACCTTCGTGAGAGGATTCAGCAATTAGTCGAACAGGCTTTGAAGAAGGGTGCCCCTGTACAAGTGAGATGTGTTTCCTGACAGAGGATTGTTTCAAGTCAAGTGTATATACTCTTCTGCATGCTGTCGTTGTGTGCAAGTTGTGTTGCTCACAATGGAGTGATGGCCCTGACTTTGGCCTATTGTTTATGGTTGTAGTATGTCATTGTGGACTTGACTCCAGCTCAGGAGATTGACACAACTGGAGTTCATTGTCTTGAAGAGCTTCACACTCATCTGAAACGGAATGGCGTTCAGGTATCTGGCAGTATGTCCTCTGCATTGTATTTGGCATATCGTATAGTGCTTATGATCATGACTTCATTGGCATCGTCCAAGCTGGTACGTGGTGTGCATTTATCAGCAGTATGCTCATCTCAATGATTGGTTGTCTGAGTGCAGTTGGCCCTCTCCAATCCCAGCAAGTCAGTTTCCCGTGTATTGGTAAATTCAGGGTTCATTGCAGAGCTTGGGGAGGAGTGGCTATTTTTGTCTGTGCATGAGGGCGTGAAAGTCTGTGGGATGCTCAACACTTCCAAAGGTGACAAGGTTTGAGTTTGCGAAGTAGCCATTTTGAAAATATACTTTAGAAGCGCTCCCCTTATTGGAGATATATTTGTCTTTAATGTAGACACAGGGATGAGCGTGCTTTGAGCACGCACAGACGCAATACACATCAACAACCATGGCATGCAAATACGTCATTGTGATTTGTAAATTACAATGCGTTGCGCTTGTAAGCACAGTCGCATCTGACCATGATATGGTCTCACAGAAAGAAGCCTTTTCGCTATAATTGATCAGCTGGAATTCCATCAGTGCGTCGCAGTTATTTGTGTGCGTAGTTCGCTCGCATCTGCGTTGATAGCAGGTTGCTCGTCTTGGAGGGGGAGAGGTGGGGTAAGATAAGTGATATTAAAGCGGGCTCAACGATTACTCCCAATTTGGCTGAGCAGCCACAAAAGTCACGAGTGCCCAAATGGTGAAACGATTGTTGTCATGCTCGCTTTGAGAAGAGATTCATGGCAAGAAAAGGCCATGGGAGGAGGGTGGAAAAACGAATGAGTGGCAGTATTGATGAAGATTTTCGTTCACTTGAAACAAACGAAGGTCAAATGGCCAAGTACAGTACCAAGCAGACCTGACCGACGCACATCACTCACTGCAACTTGACCCGCTCAGTAACCACGGGTCAATACATAAAGGTCGCCATCGATGCCTGAATACCAGGTGGCAAATTTGAATCCCTTCTGCCACGTACTAGAGCCCGCCCAGCTTTCTGGTGCAGAGCATGAGCCTGAGCGTGCCGTACAATTTGACAGGGAGAACTTCTTCGCTGAAAGGTGTTTGAGTAAGGTCGGCTAAGCTCAAGAAAGTGGGCGAAGTGCAGACCAGTGATTGATTGGCGGTTCTGGGGTTATTGGAGAAATGGACTCCCATGCAGCAGGGTCGCTAGCGCAGGTGTACCGCATGGGCTTGGCCGTCTCGCTGCAGAGGTCTATGACCCGCGCGCTGCACCTGCGTGCAGGCAGAGCCCTCGCTGCTGCCTCTGGCTTTGGCCAGGGGACCCGCTTCCAGGAACCCGGTCTCTCTGACCTGAGGCTGCTTGGCAGGGGTTACTAAGTGCTTCGTAGCTGCTTCGTTTCTTTTTTGTGCTCGTTGTTCTTCGTACTTCCCCTGGCCCCTTCTCGTCCTTTGTTCATTCTATTTTGGGCTGGCTTTTTCCAGCCCCTATCCTCAATGGGCGAGCCCTTCATCTTCCGAAGTACGGCTACAAGCTGTGCTGCAAATTCGGACGAGGTTGCCGAGATTGGATATACTTGTAAGAAAGGAAAAGGGGCCAGGAGGGAGTGAGGTAATGAGATAGAGAGAGGAGGTAAGACAGACCACCTCTTTCAGTGTAGGGCAATGGCTGTGATAGGACAGCCCAAATGATTTTACAAGGTTTGAAAGGGCCGGAAGGTGCAAACAATTCCAGAATCTTTCTACGCGACTTCTCTGTGAGTGAGTCGGGGAGCGAGTCCTAGGGAGGGAGAGGGAGAGCACGTCAAGCAGAGATAGATAGGAAGAGAGGTAGGGAGGGATGGAGGAGGGGGAGGGGGAGAGAGACATGTGGGAGAGGAAGAGCGGTAAGTAGGGAGGGATGAAGGAAGGGAGGAGGCAAAGGAGGGGAGAAAGGGCGAGGGGTGGGAGGCAGGGAGAGGGCGAAATGGAGAGACGAGGGAGAGAAAGAAGAAGCAGCTCTCCCAGAAATGGCAGAAGGCTGTGGAAGACCAGCCCACTGGAAGTGAAACCCTGCTAAGACAGAGAATAAGCAGCTCTTCCAAAGGGCTTCGAAGGGCTTCTTTAGAAGGCCTTCGATTCTGCCATCTGGTATCAAGGCATTAGCAACCTTCCAAGCTCATCGCGTCATTGCGTCATCGCGTCATCGCGTTTACTGGGCGGTCAATTTGCAGTGGGTGATGTACGTCATTTGATGTGCTTGACTTTGTACTTGGCCATTTTGGCCTTTGCGTGTTTCAAATACACGAATATGCTCTTTCAAAGGGGGCGAGGGCTGAGAAAAGCAAGTTCACATGACTCGTTCATTTTCAAGTTTCAAACAGAACAAGCTCTTTCAAATTAGGGCGATGGCTGTAAGAGGCCGGCCAGAATTGATGGACATGGTCTGATGGGGCCGGCAGGAGTATGAATGAAACTGTGCTGCATGACTTCTGCAAATGGACGCTCAATGACGTCCAGCCAACAAAATGGCAATCGGATTAACAATAAGGGCCAAAAAGCGTCGTCCTGTTGACATCTGGAGGCAGCACCCAGGGCGCGGCCTGCCCACAATTGCACGGCACCGGCCAAGAAATGCTGCAGAAGAGCTGGCAAGGCGCATTCTGACACCCGAGCAAGCCAACTGACGGTGGTGATATCAAGTTGCTTGCTCTGGCAGTCCTTGACGGGGAGAGGGAGAGAGAGAGAGAGAGAGAGGGTTTAGGAGGGAGGGAGGGAAAAAAAAAAAAAAAAAAAAAAAAAAAAAAAAAAAAAAAAAAAAAAAAAAAAAAAAAAAAAAAAAAAAAAAAAAAAAAAAAAAAAAAAAAAAAAAAAAAAAAAAAAAAAAAAAAAAAAAAAA
>WELB01000228.1:184153-194630 GCA_009602725.1 Spirogloea muscicola
GGGGCCACATTATCACAGCGCTTGAGCTGGGCATGGGGCACTGTGGATGTTCACCATCCACAGTCACAATCGGCTAAACTTCACGCAGAAGCCGTGAATGAACCCCTCAGTGCAGGCAAATCCCCGAGCCTGCCGGCCATACTGGATCTTTGATTGTCCTGAGCATTCCTACTGAGCGGCGACACTGTGATGACCGCAAAATGCGTCCTTCGCACGAGACTGCTAAGTTGGGCAGCAGACTTCAGAGCTGCAGGAGCGGCGAAGCGCTTGCAGGGGCCGGCGCCACTGCCACAGAGTGGAGACAGGAGGCACCTGCGCTGAGTCCAAAGTGGGCCCCAGGATGTGCCGCAGCGGCCGTACCGGACTCCACGTCTGCATGCAGAGGAGCACCACAAAATGGGCACACCAGCTGAGTCCCGACTCAGTCGAGCTTGCAGGAACGCTCATCCCAAGTGACCATTGCCAAGAGAACGCCTCGCGGCAGTCTGATCGCGCTCTAGAGTGCCTCCAGGATCGCTCATGGCTGGCTGCCGCGGCAGCTTCTGCGAGGCCCTCACTGGCTCCCGTTTGGCCGCAGCTCGTCGGCTGGTGCTTGCGGAGCTTGAGAGCTGGACCGCCATGCCTGCCGCCGCTCCACCGCCACTCGCGGCCGCTCTCAAAAACTTCCAGATATGCTTGGAAAGGCTTGAACTCTCAACCCCCAAATCCGGATTCTGGTGCTCTATCCAGTTGAGCTACAAGCCATAAGGCAAGGGGCAGAGGAGTGACTCACCTGCGCCGCCGAGCTGGAGGCACGCCGCCGGCGAAGCGGCGAGCAGCGCGAGCAGCAGCAGCGGCAGCGAGAGCCGTCGGCGCGCCGGCGGCTGCCGTCGCGAGGGGCCGTCCATGGCTGCCTCCCGCGGAGGAGCCCTCAACCCTAAATCCTAGACCCTGAGCCTGGGGCAGCGAGGGAGCGCGCTCCGGCCGGCGCCCGGCGGCGGCGGCTGAGGCGGCGGCAGAGGCGGCGGCGGCGGCGGCGGCGGCGGCGGCGGGAGGGGGAGGGGCGATGCTCACGGGGGGGGGGTGTGGAAGGGGGCCAGTGCGGGGCGAGATGCGGCTGCCCAGCGCCACGTGGCGCCATGGGGGGAGCCGGGCGCTGCCATCCTGACGCGTCATCGCGGGGGCGCCTTCCCCCCCCGCGCCTGCTCCTCGCCTGCACCCGCCCGTCCTCGCCATTCCTTGGAGCTGGCCTCTCCCCACCACCTCACAGCCATCAACGGCCCTCAGTGTGCTTTGACGCTTTTCTGGCCCCTTTCTACCTTCGTGCATCCGTTCTTCTGGGCTGGCCACCCACGGCCATCGCCCTCTACTGCCCTCTACTGGAAGAGTGTTTCTCGCTGCAACTGGCAGAGCAGAAGAAGAAGTGCTCGCTCCAGTGCTGCCGCCCTCCGCCCCTCAGCCTCCTCCTTCGCCACACGCTGTCTCCCTCTCCCAGGAGACGTGTCCTTGCCTCACCAGTGCCGCTTACGTTGGCCTCCCTTCCATTCCATGCGCACTGTGCGCCTCCTCTCCCAGCAATTGCCCTCCATTGGAAGAGCTGCTTCTTTCCCCCGCCCCTCATCGGACCTTGTCTATCCTCTCTTCTTGCCTCTGACTCGGAATTACTAAGCTCCCAATTGTAGTAGTCACTTGCGTAGCTGTGTGTATTGTACCTTGTTGGATCTCGGGGATGTTAGTGTCCCCTTTAGCCAGCTCATTACCCAGTCAACAGGTCATTTGTAAGGCTTGAATTGGCCTCCCTTTCAATTTCATGCGCACCGCGCGCCTTCTCTCTGTTGGCCCTTTGCATGTTGTCCATTCTTTCTGGGCTGGCTTTTCACAGCCCTTTTGTTTGGAAGAGCTTACTTCTCGCCACCCCCTCAGGCAAGCATTCCCCTCTCTGGGCTGGCCTCTCACACCCATTGCCCCCACCTTCGAAGACCATCCAGATTCTAGCTGGTGACTTGGGTTACTGAGTTCGATTATTGAGTCGGCCAAGCGCAGTGGCATCTGCTTTTGCTCTGCGCTTCGCATCTTCTTGTCCGGGCTCCCCCCCCCGCCCTTGTCATGTTGGGGCTGGCCTTCTATAGCCACATACTCCTCTCCTCCAGACGCACTCCGCACGAAACGGGGGCAAGGCGGCGCTGCTGGTGTGCAATCTCGCTCCAACCTGCTTTGAGGGCGACCATACTCGACAGGCACTGCTGCCAGGACGACCCAGGAAGGCACTCCAGCCCCGACGGGCTTATTTGGTGGTCAAGTCGCAGGCTCAAAGTCGAGCTCAAGCCATGCTGCACCAACTCAAGACTAGCTCGAAGCCCTCAGTTGACGGTGCTGTCTGACTCAGTAAAATTTTTGGCCAGCGCATCCGGTCAGGAGGCCACAGAATGCTTACTAAAACGAGCGCCAGCAGTCATTGACAACCATCCGCCCTCCTAGACATGATACCTCGGCACTGTGCCAGCTTCAGCGACTGATGCATGAGCTGCCCACAACTGCAGGCAATAAATAATGAATCAAATGATACAAGAATGACGGTTGACCCTTGATCCATGAATACACTAATACAAACGCAACACGCCCACACAACCCCCTGAGCCCTTGGTATAGTGCTCTGTCTTGCTCTTTGTACTCCAGCATTTGTGACAACACTAACACTGACACGAATGCAACACCCTCACCCAATCCCCTAAGCTCGTGGTAAAGTGCTCAGCTTGCATTGTACTCCAGCAATATATCGTTGTATTGAGTGAGCCCTTTCTTCAGACAGGCTCTGGCGCCTTGCTGTAGCGTAGGTCCTTCCAAGGCCCGGCATCTGAATTTTCACAACCGCCGAGGCACTTGCAGTTGCCTCCAAAAGCCTGGGGCAGGTCATCTGGAGACAGAACCAGTGGCCGATCACTTATGCCTCGAGCTCAACCATGCAGGCTGTCAGATGGCCTGCCTGGATTATCCAGTATTGATTCCTTACAGCAACTCCAAAAATAAGACATGGCAGTGGTCCACAGAACCACACTTAATGCACAGAAGTCATGGCAATGTGTGCAGGGCTGGCAACTGACCGATATCGACATGCTCCAGGAGCTTCGTCTCATACTTGCTCCCGACAACGTCAATTTTCCGCAAGGTCTTCTTGTCCAACCAAATCCTCACAATCTGAGCAGCTTGGCACGAGGGCTTTTCATAAGCACACATCCTACCAATGTATGACCAATAGACATTCTCCTACTGTCCCCTTCTAATTGTGCCCCTTCCCCCCCCACTTGCTGTTGACAGTGCTCGCTTAAGATCAAGACTCAGCGCTTCATGTAGTGGACAAGTCCTGCGGCGTTGTCACACGACTGATTTGGTGCTCACCATGAAGACCATTTGCGCTAGACCATTTGCACGAGAGTTGCCTTTCATCAGTACCTCTAGCTGCTGTTTACACTCTAGAAGCACATTGTCGGCAGGGCTGTAAAACCACGGCTTACACAATGAAAGTTCACCTGCCAGATCAGCTTGAAAACAGGTGGCGCGTTTATGATGATGATACGACCCATGTGCTCTGGATAGTAGTCCTGATCGATCCTTGTAAGATCCTTGATGAACTGACGTACTTTCTTTGTCATCATCTCCATCCTCTGTGGAGCAAGTTAAGCAAATCAAGATCGAGCTGTAGGAAGTGTAAAAGCGACACAGATCATATTTCAAGTGTAGACCAACCAGAGCTACGAGCAAAGGTGAATGAAGGCCAATGGCGTACCACCCCTTGGACGTCAAGGATGGTGAATGACTGGTGTATAGGATGCCCAGCAGCCTTGGAGCACGCAGGAAACTTCCAATCTGTCAGCATCTCCCACTCTTGCACATGATACTTCATCATACGATCCATTGTCGTTAACTGCAAGGAGCCCAAAGTTACTGATTTTAGAAGTTGGCAGTCTTACAAGATTTTCTCTCCCTCTGCTTACTTGAGTAGGGGCACCGTGCACTGCTTGTCCATGACGCTCCGGGGGGGNCATCTTAACTGAATATGCACAATACGTGCAGTGGGTGGAAGACATTGGTGGTACCGATAAGCTCCATGAAAGGCTTGTGAGCAAGAAATCTCGTGAATCTCCTCCAGCTGTCAATCCTCCGAAGGTCAGATTCACCAGTTGTACAATGGTTTTCAGTATATGCTATGACGCTGAGAGACAGCAGAAATCAGCATCTCATGTGGTCATTGAGTTCCCTTGGTACTGTGTTGCAGCCTACTGTTGAGGCCTTGGTGGAGGCGGGCAAGGCCCTGGAGATGGAACAACGGATGGTGACGGACATACGCTTGTCAGAAGAGTACATGCCAGTGATGACGGGCAGTGGGCCTGGCCTTTCCCTCAATGGATAAGCACGGCTCTTTCTCAAGTCTTCTATGGCTTATGCTGCTGACCTCCTCACATTAGATCTGCATAGTCGAGAACATTGGTTTGACACGGGGAGACCTTCACGTCCATCCAATTCTGCTTCTCTGCCCCGGTCTAAAATCTCTGAGCTTGCTAAGTGCTTATCAGCAAGCACTTGTGTACATGCCCATCGCCATGAAGGGCAAACACGGCCCTTTTAGCAGGCTGGGTCGCAGGACACAGGACCCTGCCTTGATAGGCTTGATACACCGCTGCAGACTGCGACCCAGTCAGGCATGCATGATGTCCTTGGTGCAACCATGCAGTGCACCCCTCTCTAGGTGTGAGATTCTTCCAGATCCTACATCTCACATTTGCTTGGTCATGGCTTGACCAATGTGTGAGGGCCATACTTTTCCATGTCGTTCATTCCTTTTTTGGGCTGGTGACTCATCGCCCTCTACTGGAAGAGTCTTTCTCTCTTAGTGCCCCCCGCCATGAGCCTGGTGCAGGACCAGGTCATATGCCATTGGTGTCACATGACCTGCTCAATCTCAGGTTCTGACATATTTCTTCCACGAGGGCTAAGTCCAGCATGTATGTGCAAGCTCAGCAGACGTTCAGCAAGCTGCAAACTGGGCGAGGCAGCTTACATCTGAGAGAAGTCTCGCTGCATGCTGGCTGAAGGCAAGGGGTTCTGTCCACTGCCAAGGAAGTGAGGGATGTGGCTACCTTCCAATCCTCCTCCGGACCTCGCTCGCTAGATTCTCTGCCTGCATGCTCGACGCAGGTACCACGAGGCCCAGAAGTGGACTCATGTCGGCCGAGTTGATAACATATCTGGCACACCGCCGCAGCGGCCATTGCATACACTGGGTCCAGGCCGTCGAGCATTCCCAGCAGCGTGGACTGGACGCGCGGCGGCCATGACAAGCGCAAGCCCGCTCTGAGGCGTGGCAGGGAGGCCGCTTCCGCGGAGCTCACCTTCTCGATCACGCTCTCTCCCAAGCTCACGGCGGACTCGAAGGCGCGACGCACGTCCTTGTTGCGGATCATCTGCGGGTGCACGCTGCCCATGCCCGCCGGCGGTGCTGCGGCCGTCGGCGTCCCAAACGCGGCGGCGGCGGCGGCGGCGGCGGCGGCGCGGCCCGAGAGGAGGGCGGCCCCCGGGGGGGCTGGCCCGTCCCCCGTGGCCAGCCGCGACCGTGCGACAGCGCCTGCTGTGGCGTTTGGAAAACAACCCCCCCTCCCCCTCGCCGGCTTCCCTTTCCACCCGCATGGGCGGCCTGGCTGTCGGCCGTTGGAACAGGCGGCGCAAGCAGCCTTCCTGGCCTGCCGGCACCACCCTGCCTCCCTGCTTCGCAGCTCGGCCCTTTTGACCCTTGGTCCAATCTCTCTGTGCTGGCTATCAAAGAAGTGCTCGCCCATTGAGAAGAGGGGCTGGCAAAGCCAGCCCTAAAATGAATGGACAATGTCCAAAGCCAAAGAAAGAGGAGCCGGAAAAAGGACTACACCACAAAACACTACAAAAACAGTAGACGATGCAGAGGGAAGCTCAGTACCCACGAGTGAGCGACATCAGGTCTGAGTAGCTCGCTGCAGGGAAAGAGGCACTCCGCCGAGAGCCAGAGGTGGCGGCCATAGCACGGCCTGCTCGCGTGTGGACGGCCTGGGCACAGGGAGCGTTGAAACGATACAGCCAGGCGCATGCGGAAGACTTGGGCGAGCGAACCGGCGGCGTTGGAGCCAGGCATCGCCCCTGGCAGACCCTGCCGCCGGTCAACGGCCTGGCGAGTTCGTACCCCTGGCCGTGGATGTGCACGTGGCTCTCGGCTCCCAGTGGCTCGACCTGCTGGCCAGGTTTGCGCGGCGCGCTGTGTCCCCGCCGGCGAGGTGAGCCGGCTGACTTCGAAGCCGCTGGCTCGTGGGCCCAGGTCTATCGCATGCGTTGGTCAGTCTCCCTCCAGCGGTCCTTAGCCCACGCCTTGCATCTGCGTGCTGGCCGTGCTCTCGCTGCAGCCTCTGGCTTTCGTCAGGGGGATAGGTTTCCGGCAGCTAGTCTGTCGGGTTTGAGGCTCCTCCCTCGTAGCTACTGAGTGGTCCATCCTCCACCCGATCTGACATAGCATTTTCAGGCCCCTCCGTCATTGTGGCCCCTTCAAACCTTTGTCGATTCTTTTCGCACTGGCTTTTCACAGCCCTTGCCCCCATTGGGAGAGCCACTTCTTGTATCTACAGCCCATGCCTTGCATTGGAAAAGCTGCTGTTCTTTTTCTGCTTCCCGCGCGCTGCACTAGTCTGCACTTGTTTGCGCCTGAACAACGGACTGGCTTGAATTTGGCCACCCGTTCTTTTCATGCGCACCCCTTCTCTCTTCCCTTGCCTAGCCGACCCCGTGAGCGACGCGGAAGGAAGACGCTTCCAGGAGAAAGGACGCTTCCATGAGGAGAGGAATTTCGTGTCTTTGAAACAAACGAAGGCCAAATGGCCAAGTACAAAGGCAAGCACATCTTTAAACCTACATAACCTACGGGAGAGAGGGGGGCGGAGACGGTGGTGGCTGGGAGGAAAGTCCCCTGGCTAGGGCCAGAGGTCGCAGCTACGGCACGAGCGGCACGCAGATGCAGCGTGCGAGCCATGGACCTCTGCAGCGGGACGGGCAGGCGCATGTGATACACCTGCGCGAGCGAGCCTGCTGCATGGCAGTCCGCCGGCTCCCCATGGTACCGGCGGGAGACGCGAGAGGTGGTGGAGCAGCTCGAGCCACTGAGCGCCGGACGCACCGTGGGTGTCGATGGCGAGCGGGAAGAACTCGTCCTCCTGCGGGTGGTCGGCGTGCTTCAAGTCCTCGGCGCTGGCGGCGCAGGCCACCGCATACCCAGCCTTGGAGGCACATTGCGTGGGGTGAGCTCGGTCGAATGACTCGGTGGCCACCACGTCCAGGATGAGACGTGGCCCGCCAGCCAGTGGGGTGGCCAGGAGGTCGACGCGTCTAGACGTGGTGGCCACCGACTCATTCGACCGAGCTCACCCCACGCAATCTGCCTCCAAGGCTGGGTATGCGACGGCCTACGCCGCCAGGGCCAAGGAGTCGAAGTACGCTGACCCTAAAACACCTCTCTCCGGTCTAGCTGCAGCCTCACTTTCGTCAGGGAAATAATTTTCTAACTGCTAGTCCTTCTGACTTGCGGCTCCTCATCAGAGGTTACTAAGTGATCATCCTACCGGGAAAGCTTTCAGAATGTGCTCTGGCCCCTCCGACCTTCTTTGCCAGTTCTTTCAGGGGTACAAGCCAGACTTGTGGCGGCAATTCAAGATGAGCGTCGCAGGAGGTCAAGGAGGCTGCCAGAAATCCAAAATGATCTCAAGGAGCCTGGCAATACTCACATCCGTCGCCACACCTGGTGCCACTGACTGCGTTCTGACACACGCCATGACCAACACCTTCAACATAAGCCCCGAGGCCTTTCGACCACTGCTATACCTTTCCTTCGGCCTCCAACCCAACTGTCTGTTTGGACAGCGCCGGTGTGAGTGAGGCTTCTATGGAGAGGGTGGTGAGCTCTTCACCACCCTCTCCAGAGCTCGCTACACACATGCTGCGCCCCACGATGCGCTGTGTTGTACATTGTCATGTACAATTGATGGGCTCTAGTTGGATGGCAGAAGGGCTTGAGAGCTGCCTTCTGGACTCCGGCATTGATAGGCGACCTCTATGTGCTGACCTGTGGTTGCTGAGCGGGTCAGTCTCCAGTGGGTGATTTATGTCATCAGATGTGCTTGCCGTTGTACTTGGTCACTTTGGCCTTCCGTCTTCCCAGACCATGCTTGTCTCCTCTTATCTGGCTTTCTCAAATGCACCTGCAAGAAGGACTTTGCAAGGTCATCAGCACCTAGATGCCACTACAATGAGAGCATGTGCAATCCAATAGCCCGTCAACTTGGCAGCACGCGCAGAAACAAGCGCCTCCTTTTTAGCTGACGTGGCATGAACTAAAACTCTTCCACATATGTATGCTGCCACCGCAACCGCTCCTATCGCAGACAGTCTTGCTATTTACTGTCCACACCATGCAGGCAGGTATCCAACATGTCCGTTACATCTCATCATCTGAGGCACACTTTGCTGCATCAGAACCAGCTGTTGTGTTACGGGTCATGGATGCCATGATAAAAGCCATGATCTCCAAAGTGTAAATATATGTATGATGTAAAATTTATTGGCGTTGTTGAAATCATACACTTGATCAAGCCTTGCAAGTACTCAGTGACTTAGGGCATGCCTAATGTACTTCTTATCGTTCAGAAATTGTCATGCTGCCATGTCCAAGACAATGGTCATGACTGAAAGAATGTGTCCCCAAGGACCACTGTCAATTGCATCTCACCGCATGCCAAACACGCTGGCACACATGAATGACCCATCATGGTGGAAATGATTGACATTAGAAGACCTAGGCTCTGAACCAGGTCTACATGCATTACTCCTGTACATACTTGATAGTCACATATCAGTGTGCAAGTTCTTGTCTTGCTACCCTGGTCAACATGGTAACCGGTAAAGTACGCTTATGAAATTGCTATGTACATCAAAAGGGACTGGAATAGCACCCATTGCTTAAGTACGCAGGACATGACCTACAGATGCTGGAAATTCCAGCTTCCATAGGTGGCCGGTATGTTTCCCGCCAGGAGCCTCCCGTCGCAAATCCTTTTCAGCTGACAATCCAAGGGTGTCAGGATGTCACTGCACAAGTGCATGTCTTCTGCGAGTTGCAGAACACACTGCCAAATTTACAGCAAGCCTCCCAACGAAGGAGGGTGTGGAGCATAGCCTGTCGCAGCGGAGCTGGCCAACATCTGTCCTGCAGTCCCTGCTTTCAAAGCCTCCCAGAGCCTCAACAGCAGCTTCTTATTGTACAGAGGGCCCTGCAGAGTGGTTCCCAAAACCCTTCCGTGCTCTTTCAAAGGACTCTGACATTTGCTTGACCAGACCGGCTCCACCCTCTCGGAAGGCTCTGTGCTGCTGCTCAAATGCCCCCTGCGATGCACACGGACCTCCATCAGGGACGCACACTGAGAGACGTCTTTGCCTCGTCATGCCAACGAAGGCCTCACTTGGCCACTTCTTGAACGATTCCAATGCCACAGATATCATCAGGCCAACAGCAGAGAGCCAAGCAATGCCCGAATTCATGTTCGACATAATAGCCGACAACGAGCAAGCTGAGAGCACGATGCAGAGACGCACTCCAACTGCCTCCCATGCGTCGCTGATGATTGGGTCCACCTCAATCTGGAATGGGCCCCCCGGAGAGCCCTGGTAGACAGTCGAATTGCTGGTCTGGCTGCTCTGATTCTCACCCTGCGTCAGCACAGGCACGCCGCCGCGCTTGATTTCTCAGCTAGACAGGGGTGACATGCGCTGCCAGCTTTGCCCAAATAGTGCCTTGCGCGTGGCACTTGCGGATAAATTTGCTCCTCTGACACACCCGTTGAATACAGCAGTACCAATCGTCCTAGCTTCATCCCAAGCGTGTAGTTGTCTGAAGCTCTGAAGCTCAAGATAATAGCAGCACTCTGTCCCGTCCATCTTGCAGCGTGTGCTCATGGCCAGACGCTCAGCAATTGAGCACAGCAATTGGCAGCAAACACAGGACGGGCGGGCTTCCCAACGCACGCGGCTACAGGAGGGGTGAGTGGTCGACTCGAACAAGTGTTGAGACGAGTGCCCTCGGCCCCAGGTGAGGGCCTCATTGACTGCGACAGGCGGCCTGCCCCGCTGTCGCTGTGTTGGGGCCGCTGGTTGCTGGCAAAGCCCGTTTCAGGCGGAGTGGCTGCTGGGAGGATGCGGCGGCGCGAGGAGCCTCACCTGGGTGTGGCACACCAGGCCCGGGCCGCGGATGTAGGGCGAGCGCGCGGCGGCGGTGACGACGGTGGAGGCGTGCTTGGGCGAGATGGGGTGCAGCGCCGTGATCGTCATCCCCGTCCCGCCACAGCTGCCGCGGCGCGCCGCAAGGCCAGGAGTCGGAGGCCAAGGCCAGGCCTGACACGCCGCGGGCGCAGCGCCGGCGCGGGCGGCGGCGGCGGCGGCG
>WELB01000228.1:202840-214139 GCA_009602725.1 Spirogloea muscicola
CAGTCGCTGCTTAGCTCGTAGTTTGGCCCCTTCGAACCTTGTCAATTCTTTTCGGGCTGGCTTCTCACAGCCCTTGCCCCCATTGGGAGAGCCACTTCTTCTGCCACCAACTAGAGCTTGCCCAGCTTTCCGGTGCAAAAGAAGAAGTGGCTCTCCCAATGGGGGCAAGGGCTGTGAGAAGCCAGCCCGAGAAGAATTGACAAGGTTCGAAGGGGCCAAACTACGAGCTAAGCAGCGACTGCGGGGCCATGGCAGAACTGGGGAGGATGGACCACTCAGTACTTACGAGTGAGGAGCCTCACATCCGACATACTAGCTGCCGGAAAACTATCCCCCTGACGAAAGCCGGAGGCCGCAGCGAGAGCACGGCCAGCACGCAGATGCAAGGCGTGGGCCATGGACCGATGGAGGGAGACAGACAAGCGCATACGATACACCTGAGCCGGTGCAAAGCTTTCGCCTGAGCACGCTGCAAACAGGCCGAAACTCGTCGTCGCAAGAACAACAGATATGAAGCTGGCAGGCCCATCTCAGCCGGGAACACATCTGCATGTCGTGTGTAGCCTAGATTGGCAATATTCTGAAGGAGAGTGTGGAAACGAGGACCTCAACAGCCAAAGATGTGTTCCCTGCTGAGTTGGGCTTGCCAGCTGCATATCTGTCGTTTCTTTTGACGACGAGTTTCGGCCTATCGACTGCCGCTGGCAGGAGCTGATCGCTTTAGGGGTAATCGGAGTAGTGCTGCAGCTTTCTTAAGAAAGCTTTCTTCTGCACTGCCCACTGCGTAGCCAGCGATGTGCGTCGATGCTGGACCATTACAGGCCTCCGTGAGAGGCAAAGAGACAGCTTTCAAAAAGAGCTATTCAAATGTAAGGCAATAGCTGTGAGTGGCCGGCTAATACCAAGCAATGTCCTCGGACAAGGTATGGAAGGGCCGGAGGGGGCAAAACGATTGAAACTACTCTCCGTGACTGCAGCGGATGGACGCTCAAGTTGTACACGTAATTTACTGGCTTGCTTTGGCCTCCCTATCGTTTCATGCACCTCTCTCTTTTCTTTTCTTTCATGGCGGCGGCTGCCAAAGGTCGCGGCGCGGCGCGCAGCCCGTCGCGGCGCGCCCCTCGCCCTTACGGCACCCGCAGCTCGACTGCTGCAATGAGGGCTGCCATTGCCTTAGTGGCCGACCTTCCCACTTCTTCAACGCCCCCTTCAGCTTCTTCACGCTCCTCCTCGACGACGGCTGTGGAGCCCAAGCCCCTCCCTCTTCTTCGAGAGATAGCTCGGCTTGCGGACCTTGGCTCGGCCTCCTCGGATGCAGAGTCCGAGGCCCCCAACATGGACCCCCGAGTCGGAATTGTCATCAGCCCAGCACAGTCAAGCGACTCTTCTACTGCGGACGGGCCCTTTATTTCCTGCCGGCCGCGAAGTCTGCTGCATCTACCCTCGACTCGAAGGCAGCGCTCATCTCTTCCCCAAGCTCCAGCTGTGCATTTACCAGTGCCTGCACCAGACCCCGCCCCGGAGCCGCCACCACCACCACCACCACCACCACCACCTGCTCCACTACCACCACCACCACCACCACCACCAGTGCCGACGCCATCATTGCCTCCTCTACCTCCCCTGTTACCTCTACCCGTACCTTCACCTCCCTTGCTGCCTCGACCTGTTATCGTGAGACGCCATCCAGCTGGTGATCATCAAGAACGACCTCGCCATCTGCAGGGTCGGTCTCACGACCCGAGCCCAGTCCACACGGGCCTCCCAAATGCGCCAGACCAGAGAGTCCCCTGCCCAGTATGCCAGCAACGTTTCAACACGAGAGGGCTGCCAGTCCATGCCTATCACTGCCGCAACCGCCAGAATCGCGAGGAGCTGGCAGCGAGTGCACAAGTGCCTGGCACCGTCCGGCCTCCACCACCCCCTTCTTCAGAGAGCTGGCATTGGGCTGCCACAGTGGACCTCACCCCCCTTCTCATCCCTGACGGCCTTCGAAACCTTCGCCACGTTCCCAGATGGGCACGTCGTCAGTGCACCAAGGTTCTTACGCCTTACCTCGCACGCATCGAAGCGGACTCTATGGACGAGGCGGCCTGGGCGTTGGACATGCTTTTTCCCGGGCTCGTTCTTGGCCATCTTCCCTCCTTCGGCGTCGGTGGCCGCAAGACTTTCCAGGACAGACTGGCTGCATTTGCAAGTGGAAAATGGGAGGAGTTGGCCCAGCAGCGGGCAGCAGCTGCTCGGGTCGCGCTCTCACAGCGGCGGGCGCGCAATGGATCAGTCAATCAGCCCTCTCAACAGTCCACAGCTGGCAATCTAGCGCGCGCAAGACGCTTTGGCAGGGCAGGAGAACTTTCCCGGGCCGCTCAGGCCCTTTGCCCTGACCCCCTGGCTATTACCAACGACGCCACGGAGGCTATCTTGCGACAGCTCCACCCCCCTCCACAACACCCCCTCGAGCCCTGGGCTGGCGAGCTCCCCAGTCCTCTTGACCTGTCGGCAGAAGCGCTCCGTGTGGCCCTGACCAAAGCCCCCCGGATGGTGTCTGGAGGCCCTTCTGGATGGCTCTTTGAGCACCTACAGGACCCTTTCCTTGATGGGGATGAGAGGAGCTTCTCCCTGTTCCTGTCCACCTGCCGGCACATCGCCAGGGCTGCCATTCCACCACGCATTGCCGACGCCTTAAATTTCAGCCAACTGCTGGCCCTTGCGAAGCCGACAGGCGGGGTGAGACCCATTGCGGTGACGGAGGTTATCATGCGGCTGGTATCAAAGGCCGTGTGCAGCGAGCTGAAACCCCAGCTGACCAGCCACCTATCACCCCACCTCTTTGGTGCTGGCATGTCCTGCGGGGCGGAGGCCCTCGTCCACGGCATCCGCGCTGCTCTCGACGTGGACCCTTCAATGATGGTCCTTGGACTGGATATCAGTAACGCCTTCAACACAGTGGAGCGCAGCATCATCATGGAGGAGCTGCGCAACCACTTCCCTTCACTTATACCCTTTTTCCTCGTGGCCTATGGCCGCCCAGGGCGGCTGCTTTGGCAAGCCGGAGAGTCGTGGAAGACGCTGTGGTCATCTTCTGGCACACGCCAAGGGGATCCCCTTAGCCCAATCCTGTTTGCCTTGGCACATTGTCGGGCTATACGGCGCACCCAGAGGCAACACCCAGACCTCCTCTTCCCCTCCTACGCCGATGATACACACATCATTGGACCTCCAGCTGAAGTCATGGCCGCTTACCCCTTGCTCGTTCGTGAACTGGACCTGATGGGCCTGCGGGTTTGCCCATCCAAGAGCGTGGCATGGTCACCACGCGGTCTTCCCGCCAACCTTCAGCTCCCCCACGGCTGCCAGACCCCTGCCAATGGGCTGGCCATCTTCAAGGTCCCCCTCGGCACACCAGCTCACGTGGCGGTGGACTTGCGGGAACGTCTCCAAAAACACCTCGCCCCCCTCCCTTCCCTTCCCCTCCTTGGGGATACACAGCTGGCGTTGGCCATTCTCACCCGCTGCATCGGCAAACGGGCATGCTACCTGCAGCGGACAGTCGCTCCAATGGGCATGGGGGGCGAGCTCTACAAGGAATTTGACAAATCCCTGCTGCAATCCCTGGCATCCCTTCTACAATCTTCCTCTTTCCCCTCCGCTTCATCTGCCCTCCAGGCTTCCCTCCCCACTCGCATGGGCGGCCTTGGCTGCCGGTCGTTGGAGCAGACGGCGCAAGCAGCCTTCCTGGGCTGCTGGCACCAGATCGCCTCTATGCTTCCCATGCGCTTCCCTTGCCTCCACAATCCCGTACGCAACGTGGAGGAAGGCTCCTTACCCTTCCAAGCGGATCTGAGGAGCATTTGTGACTCGGCAATAGGCTCTTTCCCCTCTATACAACCCCTACTCACGCCATCCTCCGCCCTCGCCCAAGCTTCGGATAGAGGGGCACAATCCAGACTGGTGGCAGTGGAAGATGAATGCCGCAGAAGCTTGAGGAGGCTGCCAGAGATTCACAACAACCCAAGGAGCCTGGCAAGACTTACTTCCCTCGCAACACCTGGAGCCACAGACTGGATCACCTCACATGCCGTGGCCAGCGCCTTCAGCATCAGCTCCGAGGCCTTTCAAACGTCGCTTCAACTCTGCCTCGGCTTCCCACCCAACTGCCTGATTGGGGTGCGCCAGTGCGAGTGCGGCTTCCGTGCAGAGAGTGCTGAGCTCGCCACTCACATGCTGCAATGCCCCACTGGACCAGAAGTGGTGGGCATCCACAACCTCCTCCGTGATGCTCTGGCGGGTTTGATGCGCGACGCCGGGTACTTTGCGGTCGTGGAACTGAACAACATCATGCCGATCACCACGGATGCCCAGGGACGTCATCATCGCCGCACACTTGACATTGTGGGCGTGCAACCTGGTGGACCACGAGCTTTGGTCGATATTGTGGTTACGGAGGCCTATAAAGGTCCAGCATCGACACACATCGCTGGCCACGCAGTGGGCAGTGCTGAACAAAGAATGTTGCAGCACTACTCCGATTACCCCCAATGTGATCAGCTCTTGCCAGCGGCAATCGACATCTTTGGCTGCTTAGGTCCTCGTTTCCTTACTCTCCTTCAAAACATAGCCAATCTAGGCTACACACGACATGCAGATGTGTTCCCGGCTGAGATGGGCTTGCCAGCTACTTGTCTGTCGTTGTTGCGGACGACGAGTTTCGGCCTGTTTGCAGCGTGCTCAGGCTACTGCTTTGCACCAGAAAGCTGGGCGAGCTCTAGTTGGTGGCAGAAGGGCTTCGTATCTGCCATCTAGTATCCAGGCATCGGTTAGCGACCTTTATGTTTTGACCCGTGGTTACTGAGCAGGTCAATCTACTGTAGCTTATGTAGGTCTTAAGATGTGCTTGCCTTTGTACTTGGCCATTTGGCCTTCGTTTGTTTCAAATACACGATATTCCTTCTCTTTTCTATTACCAGGAGAAGGGGCGAGGGCTGGGAGAAAGGCTCTTCAGTAGAGGGCGATGGCTGTGATTGGCCAGCCCAGAAAAAGGATGTACAAAGTTTGATGGGGCCAGAAAAGGAAAAATGAGGTCCAAGGGATAGAAAGAAAGTGGCTCCCCCTGCGGCAAGCTACTCCGACCTGACGTTGCTCACTCGCGGGTACTGAGATTCCCTCTGCGTCGTCTTGTGTTTTGTTGTATATTGAGGTGTAGTCCTTTTCCGGCACCTCTTTCTTTGGCTTTGGACATTGTCCATTCTTTTTGGGCTGGCTTTGCCAGTCCCTCTTCTCCATGGGCGAACACTTTCTTCTTCTTCTTCTTCTTCTTCTCCCAGAGGAGGCAAGGGCTGTGGAGGACATCCAAATTGACAGCAGTGGCTGTGAGAAGCCAGCCCATGGGTACATTTGAGATTGGGTCCAGGGTTCACATTAAGTGAGGGAATGGCAGGGGACATTGTCATAGCGCGCAGCATTGCCGCTCGCACTGCACTAAGGGCGCACTGCAGGGGCCATGGCCACCGAGGCGTCCCAGTAAGAGAGAAGTGGCTCTCCCAATGGGGGCAAGGGCTGTGAGAAGCCAGCCCGAAAAGAATTGACAAGGTTCGAAGGGGCCAAACTACGAGCTAAGCAGCGACTGCGGGGCCTGAAGAGGCTATGGCAGAACGGGGGAGGATGGACCACTCAGTAGTTACGAGTAAGGAGCCTCACATCCGACAGACTAGCTGCTGGGAAACTATCCCCCTGACGAAAGCTGGAGGCCGCAGCGAGAGCACGGCCAGCACGCAGATGCAAGGCGTGGGCCATGGACCGCTGGAGGGAGACGGACAAGCGCATACGATACACCTGAGCCCACGAGCCAGCGGCGTTGAAGTCAGCCGGCTCACCGCGCCTGCGGAGTAAGAGAGAACAGCGCTTCCGAATTGACTGGTGGCTGTGGACAAGGTCTGAAAGGGCCGGATGGCGCAAGAAGCAAGATACTAATCGCTAAGACGTCAGCAAGTGAAGGGCCAGCCAGAAGAAAATGTCCTGTTGACAAGGTCCGACGAGGCCAGAAAGCGCTTTCCCAAAGCTTGCCAGGTAGGAAATGACTCAGTAACCTCTAGTGAGGAGCCGCAAACCTCTAGTGAGGAGCCGCATATGAGACTAGCAAGCCGGAAAGCAATCCTCTCGACTTGACGAAAGCCAGAGCACGGCCAGCACGCAGATGCAAGGCGTGGGCCATGGACCGCTGATTGTTATTGTCAGGCGCATGCAAAACACCTGCGCTAGCGAGCCAGCGGCGTTAAAGTTGGTCTGCTCGCCTCGCAAGGGGGTGGAATGCGCTAGACTACTACTACAGCTATGCAAGTACCACGAAGGATGGTCGCTTTGTTAACCCTTGTTGACAGCCGCAAGTCAGAAGGCATAGCAGCCGGAAAGCATGCATGTGGCTCCTCCAAAAGGAATGGTGTACTGAGTGATGGAGGGCCTGAGTGGCCAAGTACGAAGGCAAGCACATCGACAGATGTACATCACCTGCTGCTAAGCTGACCCGTTGGTATAACCACGAGCCAGCACAAAGAGGTCGCTAGCTGGTATCCGAGTACCGGACCGCAATCAACAAGCCCTTGTGCCATCAGCTAAAACAGCAAGCTAAAATCCGGCCAGCTGGCTTTCTGGTGCGGTGCGTCCACAGGGGCTACAAGCCGCCAGGTGCACGTCGGCACGCCTCCGCCTCGACGCCCGAGCGCCGCGCCCGTCCGCCCCGGCGCCATGGCCACCGCCGCGCAGGCGCGCCTGGTCGCCGCGACGGCGCAGGCCACCGGCCTGCTGCGCCCGGGCTCCCGAGCCCGAGCAGCCCGCCAGCCGAGCCCTCGAAGCAGCTGCCGCCTTTCTCGGACGCCGCTGGCCACACTGCAGCCGCTGCACGAGGACCTCAGATCGCCGACGAGGCTGGCTGCCTGCGCCACGGCGCTCGGCAGTGCGCTGTCGCTCGTCGCCAGCCCCGCGGCCCAGGTGAGCCCTCCTGCGCATTGTCACGCTTTAACGGGATCGCCCTCCTCTGGCTGATGGTAGCCCTGCCATGAGCGATGCTCTAGTCAGCTTAAGTGAGCGAAGACACGATGACCGAACACCGGCCTTCCATGCCAGTGCTCACCACTAGGCCGGCACCTCGTCCCCACACATCGCCTCGCTCAAGAGTCAGCACACGCAATGCAGGCGGCAGTGTCTTCGTCGGCTGCGGGGGATGTGGTGCTGGCCTCCCTCCCAGACCAGATCAGCGAGACGCTCTTCACGCTGGGCCAGCAGGCAAACTCCCTTGTGCAAGTCCAGCTCAACTCCGTGGGCCCTGCGAGGTACCTACCCGACTCACTCAGCGTACTTCTAGGACTGGGGCTCCTCAATGGCATGTGTCTGTCCAAGGGGTCTCACAAGTTCAGACACTTCCCAGCCGCTGGGGTCCAAAGACTTCTCTGCAGGCACGCTCGGCAGCATGTATGCAGTGCAAATGTGGGGAAGTGTTAACTCGTCAGCTCAGCAGTGGCGTATAAGTTGAGCTACTGTGATTGACTATACGCGTCACCAGCGGCTGTGCATCAGCCCCTTCCACGTAACAACTATCCGGCCCACTGTCGTTGCTCGTACTGGCCGCCGTTTCTTGCCAGTCTTGGTCGTCCATCGTCCCCAACGCTGTGGCAGCTGACTGTCAGTTGCTTCTTAGGGCACCATGACCATCGAGCTTGATGTGTTTACTGGCCTTCCTTGATGGCAGCTTTGGTGTCGTCTTAGGAGCAGGGCTCCTGACCAGTCTGTCACCTTGCACGCTCAGCGTGCTGCCCCTCACAGTGGGTTACATTGGTGAGGCTACATGAGATCAAGTGCAAGTTTGGTAGCCGCTTGCTGCTGACTTACAAAGCTGGTCAGCCATAGGTCTGCAGGCCCATGCTCATCTCTGCTTCTGTATATCTCAGAGAGTGGTGCACCATGCATTTACAGAGCAGTCCTGAGTGATGCTTGCTGGTGGAGCACCATGTGGCAGGTGGATATGACACCAGCAAAAGTAGGAGCCAGGTACATTGTGCAGGAATTAGGATCCGGATCATAGATCAATCTTGACGTTGCTTTCTCAAGCAAGCCTGGCACTGGATCTGAGTCGTCTGTAAACCATGACATAGATGCAGCACAGAGACGATGTCCTTACAATCAAGATCACCTTACCTTCGGCAATCTCAGCAGCATTCATGTTGCCCTGTGCAGGTGCTGCAGGACTCGCTGGCCTTCGCGCTCGGTCTTGCAACGACGCTGGCTCTGCTGGGAGTGGCAGCGGCGCTGGCAGGAAAGGCCTACGGACAGCTGGGAGCTGGTCTACCTGTGCTCGTTGCAGGAGTAGCTGTTGTCATGGGGCTCAATCTCCTTGAGGTGTTTCATGCTTTTGGTAGACATTTTGCAAGGTAGCTGTGGAACTCGTTTTAGCAGCGTTTAATTGCTACCATGAGCGCCTTAACATGCAAGTAGGAGAAGTCTGTGTCAGAAGTGCTCGACCATTCTCCACCATGTACCTGTCATATGCTTTCCTGAGCTTTTCTTGACACAGGCAGGTGCCCGTACTCTTCCTTTGCAGATAATACCTCTCCAGCTGCCCTCATTCCTTGGAAACTTTGATGCAAAGCAGGCTGCCGCCAGCCTTCCATCTTGTAGGCAACATCTTCAAGCTCGTTGTTGTCCAGACCATCAAGTCTGACCATGTCCTTTGGCATGTCCTTTGGCGAATGCCGAAGGAAATGCCTCCTGGTCCCCTTACACTGACTGCGTCTAAGGTCTGGGTCTGGGTTGTGGCTGGCTTGCAGCTGTTCAATGTTACCTTGCCGGCCTCACTTTCGCCCTGGCCGCTTCGCCATGCAGCACGCCTGTGCTTGCTACCCTCCTTGGCTTCGTCTCTTCCAGTCAGGTGAGCACGTCAGTCAGTGGGCCTCGCCCCTGACTTGCGCAGCTGCCACAAAGCCAACGGTTTTTCTACCCCTTCAAGCTCCTTGGGGTCACAGTGCATTGTTGGAGTGGACTTGCTCCTTGCTCGGGCGCCACTTGGCTTGATGTCTTCCGATCTGTCTGTCCCCTGAAGCAGGACCCTATTCTGGGGGGAGGCCTTTTGCTTGCTTATACAAGTGGTTATGTTGCCCCCCTGCTGCTAGCTGCATCATTCACTGGCACAATGAAGGTTTTCTTGCTAGCTACCACTGATGCTTGCCGCATTGGAGGACAGCTAGTGGGCGTTGCAAATCTCTGTTGTGCATTGCTCAAGTTGATGCATAGTCATATCTCTGGTTAGATAATATACACTTGGGTATTTCATCCTCTCATAAAATAATGATTCTGGCGTTTGCAGCAACTGCTGTCGATTCGGCAGTACTCGGCTTGGATTACTCCTGCAAGGTGCTCAAAGGCTCGATCTTACTCAGCGACAGAAGTCACAAGCTCAGCTCAAAGAACAGCGTGATGTGTAGATGGACACTGTGACAGACTCTTGTAGAGTTGGTGCTGTTAGTCGTGCTCCCAAGATGTGTGCCACTGATCCTGGACTCTGCCCTAACATTGCAGTGGGGCACTCTTGCTGGGCGGTGGCGTCTTCTCGATTTTGGACCACGTCTTTCCTACATCATCCATGGTAGGAATGGCCATGTGATAATTGACAACATGGACAATCTGCAGTGTGTCATCGCTGTAAGATCATCCCATTCTTGTTAGGGGGCAGCAGCCAAGCATCAGAGATTAGAAGGAGGGGCTAAGTGGAGAGCGAGCAGATCTTCGATAAAGTCTGTGACCATCCAATGTATGCCCCTAGTCCCAGGGAAGGCCTCCAGGCTACCAGGCCCGAGTTTGCCTAGTTCCTGTGTACATACTTGGCCACACAGCTTTACAAGTTGTGTGCCGCTTAAAGGATAACATCCTCAAATTGAAAAAGCACATCAAGTGCTGCTGACATTGGCATGCCTACTTGTCTGCATGCTTACCTACTTGATTCTGGGTTCTAAGTGTCAAGACAAGGTCTAACAAGGTCTATTCCTATGCTTGCTGTGCGGCATGATCACCTCTGGACCTGAGCACCCTAAAATACTTAGTGGTCACTAAGCTCAAGACTGCTCTGTCTGTACACTCTGATGGGTAGCTGTGCACGTTGCCTAAGGAGCTGCAAGGGCGCACAAGTACGGCCTTGAGCTAGCAGTGAAGGTGCACACCTCGTCCATCATCACTGCTCCAACCTTCTTGAGGCAGTGCAGGCTTGCCTCCTGCTAAGAGAGGCAAGTTCTGCTGCAGAATCTGGCCAAGGAGTGGCCAAGGAAAGGTGAGCAGTCCCTTAGGTGCGAATTTGAAGCTTATGCTCCCTCTCCTCGGCCAAGACTCATTGCAGCTAATCTTGGCAGGTGTGAGGAAAATGTGCACTGACAGCTTGCAGTGTTGAGGGCAGGTCTTCATGCTTCGTGGTGTAGTCCACGGTGCACCTCAGGTGGTCCCTACCCAAATTCACACCGTTTTGTTGGCTCGTGCCTGGGTTATGTCCACATCCTGTTAAGTCACTCGACAAGCGAATCAGATTATGACTACATGCCATGCGCCGGTGGCCAGATTACAACTATTGAGAGCTCTGGAATTGCGGAGGCATCAACCCATGGTGCTGCAGCCGTACTGCGTACATCCAGCTACTAATTCATCTCAGCACCTCTGGACACGGGGCTACTGAGAAGAAATAGCGTCCAAATTGAAGGCAACGGCTGTGAGAGGTCAGCCCAAAGGAATGTTCACGATCTGAAAGGGCCGAGAGGCACCAAAGAACGTGGAACTAATCTGAATGACTCCTGAGAGCTGCCCTATTGTCCAGCCTGTGGCTCTGATACCAGAGATTGGAGCCGTCAGTCACAGCCACTTGTTGCTGACCACTCAACTTGTTGTTGCTTACCTACTTGTTTCCCGCAAGCCATGGTTGCCTGCTATGGAATGCGGCTGTCGTTGAATCTACAGGGCTCCCAGGCACTCGCGATACACCAGCGTGCTGGGCGCGCATCAGGCCAGGCTAATGGCTTCCGTGGTGTTGGTCTGGCCCCCCAGCTTGGCCTGTCAGATATGCAGGTGGTCACTCGGGGATATGAGTGTCCCCCTTGGCTAGCTCCTGAACCCCGTAACAGGCCATTTGTAAGGGCCTCCCTTGCAGCCTCATGCGCACGGCGCGCCATCAGTCTCGCCCGCGCTGCCAGCAACCCGCGGTGGTGTGCGTGTTCCCCTCCCCGCCGCCGCCGCCCCCGCCGCCGCCGCCATGGCCGGGCGCGGCGGCGGCGGC
>WELB01000229.1:7209-19685 GCA_009602725.1 Spirogloea muscicola
AGAAGTGGCTCTCCCAATGAGGGCAAGGGCTGTGAGAAGCCAGCCCGAAAAGAATTGACAAGGTTCGAAGGGGCCAAACTACGAGCTAAGCAGCGACTGCGGGGCCTGAAGAGGCTATGGCAGAACGGGGGAGGATGGACCGCTTAGTAGTTACGAGTGAGGAGCCTCACATCCGACAGACTAGCTGCCGGTAAACTATCCCCCACCAGAGGGGTAGGCGAAGTGGGCGAGACTCTTCGAGTAGGCGAAGGTCAGGAGGGGGGGGGAAGGGCTCGCCCATAGAAGAAGAGGGGCTAGCGAAGCCAGCCCAGAGGAGAAGGGCATTGTCTGCAGGCCTCAAAAGGCCACAAAACAGTGCCATGAAGACAGAACTACACACCAAGACACGAAATGATGCAGATGGATGCTCAGTAACCACGAGTGAGCAACAGCAAATCAGAATAACTCGAAGCAGGAAAAGCGGCACTCTGCCGAGACCTTGAGGCAGCAGCCATAGCGCCGCCAGCGCGCGTGTGGACCGCATGAGCCTGAGAGCGCTGGAGCGAGACCGCCAGTCTCATTCGAAAGACCTGAGCGAGGGAAGCCGGCAGCATAAAAGCCTGGCGCCCGAGGGAGCTTAACTTCGGAGTTCTGATGGGATCCGGTGTAGTAGGCCCTGGTATGATCGTATCAGGAAGAAAGTGCTCGCCCATCAAGACAGGCGTAGCACCATTGGCGCTTGGCGCGGCACGGCGGCGCGATGCGATGCGGCGGCCCTGCCAGGAAGAAAGCGCCAGGAGGCTGCATCACCGGGCCGGGAGCAGCAAATCCACCCTGGCAGGTGCCTCCCGCCTGGCGGGCGTGGCGCGTGACGGCGTCGTCGGGGGGGAAGCCCCGTCGTCGGGCAACCGGCCTGCCGTCAGTAAAAGCTGACGCCGGCGCCGCCGGCTGGGCACCAGCTCCCCACCTTGCCTACCTTCCGGGCGCCGGCCCCCGCCGCGGCCCCCCCCGCCTCCCCGCGGCGGGCCCTCCATGGCCACCATTAGCGGCCGCATTCCACTCATGGCTGCTCACTCATGGCCGGCCTCGGAGTCGGCGGTCCGCTTCTAGCGGCGCGCGAGAGACGAGAGCCGGCCGTCGGCCCCACCGAGACGCGGCCGCAGATGCTCGGCGGCCTGCGGCACCGCCCGTCGGTGCCCAACGGCGAGCTGCCGAGCCCCACGCTGGGTGGCCGCCGCACGCCCCGCGGCGGCGACGGCGGCCTCCTCCGCGCCTGGGGGCCCTCCGCCCGCTGGCAGGCGCTCGCCGCGCTCCTCCTCCTCGTCGCCTCCTACGGCTTCTGGTTCTGCGGCGACGGCGACTGCTTCGGCTCCGCCTGCAGGCACGATGCTCCTGCACCAGCGCCGCGCCCCACCCATCTTATCAATGTGCTCGCCTTTGTACTCGGCCGCTCAGGCCCACCATCACTCAGTACACACTGTATCCCTGCTATCTCCCCTCAGCTCCATTGCTCCGACTTGCGGCTGCTGACTCGGGGTCACTCAGCTCCCATTCGCTGTAGTCTCTTGCACAGCTGAGTGGCTATGGCGCCTCTCGGCCCTTTGGACCTTGTTCACACTTTCTGGGCTGGCCATCAAAATAGCACCCGCCCTCTTTGGAAAGAGCTCGCTTCTCCTGCCTCAGCTCCAGCAGGGGAAAGGCAGTCAGTCGCTCAGGCCTCACCCGAGCGCTGTCCCTGCAGCGGCGACGAGTACGATGGCGAGCAGGTGATCGTGCGCCGGCCCGTGCTCCCGCGGCCGAACGCGTCGCGCATCGACTCGCAGTTCGTGTACGTCTACGACCTGCCGCCGCGCTTCCACACCGACCTCTTCGACCAGCAGCCGACGTGGCACTCCAAACAAGTGAGAGCTTCCGCGTGGCTGCAGCCCGCCGTCTGATCGCTTTGAGCTGCCAATGGGGAATCGGCACAGCGCCCACTTGCCACTGTCGGCGTCTCCCTCTCTGCCCGATCCCTGCCCTCTCCCTCTCCACCTCCTTCTCCCGCTCCCTCTCCCTCCCCGGCTCCCTCCTCTCCCGCTCCCTCCCCCTCCACTCTCTCCCCTCTCCCCCTCTCCCTCCCTCCATCCCCCCTTCTCGCTCTCTCTCCCCCCCCCTCCTTCCTCCCCACACTCCTTCCAACCCTCTATCTTGACAATCTCTCCCTCTTCCCTCCCGTCTCCAACCCCAATCCCTTGCTGCCCCCGCAAATTGCCTCTTTTGAGTCTGCAACTGTCTTTCTGTGCTGGGGTTGCTTAGCACAGCCACTTGTTGTCCTGCTACTGTGCTGGTCATCCTGCAACAAAGCTTGTCGCTGATTTTCTCACTGCGTAGGAAAGTAGCATAAGATTGATGGTCTACTGGTCGTGTCATCCTCAAGAAGCCCCTCCCCCCCCACTAATCCTTCTCGCACTCTATGCACAGTACGCTGCAGAGGTTTTCTTGCACAGCTTTTTGGAGCGCAGCAATGTGTACCGCACAACGGATCCTGAGGCTGCCTCCCTCTTCTTCATCCCCGTCTACGCTTCCTATTACCTCAACCTCCAGTTGCGCAACCCACCTAAACCCCTACCCCTTCCCACATATTGTGGCCAAAGCCTCATGGGCTGCGCGCGCCCCTTCGGCCTGAGGCGCTGACTCGTCTATCCTGGCGGGAGCGGTGCAGGTGCAACTTCCGACAGGCTGACATTAAGATGCATGAGGGCGTGGTGGCGACCAGTGCACTGATCACGGAGGCGCTGAAGCTGGTGCGGGCGCGGCACTCGTTCTTCCGCCGCAGCAACGGCCGCGATCATTTCATGATTGCCTCCTACGACCACGGGCGCTGCAGGTGCAGCCGCAGCCGAGGCTCTGCCCCGCTGCCACGGCTTGCAGGTACCTGAGAGCAGCAGCCAGGGGCGCTCTTGCTGAGACGGCATGTCTTTTCTGCCGGTGGCGGCGCACAGCTCAATGACTTTTGTGAGCCCAAAGCTTGCTGGCGAGCTGTTCACGTTGCAGCTCAACGGTGACCGGCGCATCTCCAGGTGCCGCGCCCCTCCTCTTTCCTTCCTGGGAGCGCCAGCCCGCCGTCGCCGCCGCCGCCGTTGCTGCCACAGTCGCCGCTGCCGCTGCCGCTGCCGCTGTCGCAGCATCTGCGGCTGCCCATGTCAGCAAGCCGTGCAGAAGGCCATGAGCGCAGCTCGTGCTGAGGGCATCGTGGCGCGCGTCTGTGCTGTGTTGTACTGCGCTGCAGTCGCATGGGGGACCCCGTGAAAGGCATCCAGGAGATTGCCTTCAACCCTGGTGCTGATTACAGCAAGCTCCACGTGCCGGAGACGCCATGCTACATCCCTGGCCACGACGTGGTCATCCCCGTCCTCGCCGAGGGCGCCATCACGGACCCCCAGGTCCGGCATGTGACCCCGTCTGAGGGCGACGCCTGTCCTGCTGAGGTCACTTAAGCACGTGACACTCACCAGCCTGCGCAATAAATCCTATGCTGTCAGCCCTGACCCTAGACCTGACCTCAAAAACCAGCCAGACTCTGAGGAGATGAGTGCCGCACAATGTGCTCAGAGCGGTGAGCGGTCCATCAAACTCCTTGCGCGGTTTGGACGCGCCGTCCTCGGGGCCGACGACAAGGGCAAGCCGACACTGCACCACGGCCACGCTGTACGCCCTCGCCGTGGTCATGGCCTCGGGCGGCCAAGCTCTGGCTGCTCTTGACCTCTTGCATTTACTGGACCCAAAGAGCCTGAATCAGGACCAAAAGCCTATCAAATCAGCCTCCTGCCACGGACTTGCCAGGAGAGCCTGCGCAGGAACGCTGAGCATGAGCAGTTAGAGCTTTCACTTTGCGGCGGGCAGGCCGGAGGCATGCTGGCGGTTCCCTCAGCGAAGTAGATCTAGGGTCCGATGTCAGTTACTAGGGAGTGTGGACTTCAAGGCATGAGTCGAGCATCTGCAGGGTTCAGGCTTACCCCAATTGTTATTGCTTACACGGGCAGGACTGCATGCATTGGTCCACCCATGCCAGGTGCGCAAGGAGCTGTGGGACATCTACGAGGAGCAGAAGCCGCTGGGGTGGGAATTCGGGCTCACCTCGGACGAGTACACGTTGGCCGACATGCGCAACTCTAAGTTCTGCGCCTGCCCCCCCGGCTACTCCCAGGTGCCTCCTGTTGAGACCACCCATAATTTCAGCCCTTGAAGCCCAAAATCTTTGAGGAGCTCCGCTGGTTGCCCCTCCGCACGGCTTTGAGCCAAGGCTAGTCAGACGTGGACTTTGTGAGCTTGACCCAAGCTCTTGGCATTCACAAAAGCGTCGCCTGCCACCGAACTGGGCCGGTCCGCTGACATATTGTTATTGAGCACACATGCAGTGGACGAGCCGCATGACCAAGGCCATCCTCGCGGGGTGCATCCCCGTGACATCGTTCCGGGAGCACGACCAGCCATGGCAGGATGAGGTTGACTACTCCTCTTTTTCACTGAACATCGATCCCGGGGAGATTTCGACCACACCCCACCGCATTAATGGCATCCTTGCAGACGAGGTTTTGTCCACAAGAAGCCTCACTCCACCTTGACTTGTTGGCTTGGCTTGCCAGTATTCATGCTCAAGGTGCACGGCGTGGCAGATCAGTATCTGTGTTCCTGTTGCCCCCCTTTCTTGAATTCTGAGCTTTTGACTTGAGTCTGGACTCCCCGGGTAAACATGGGTCCCATGTGACAGGTCACACGGAAATTGTTGATGGCAAATGTAACCCTCAGAGGAGGACAAAGATGAAAGCATGTGAAGATGAGCAAGCAGTGAGAGCAAACCCTGAGCTCATAGTGACTGGGTGGCAATTGCAGGCGGCCTTTCGGGCCATGCAGCAGGCGCTGGCGAAGGTCCAGCCCTGGTTTGCATACAATGAGAGCGTGGCAGGCGGTGTGCACGAGCACGTTGTGCACACGCTGCAAAGAAGGGCCACAGCGCTGGCTGACGGGACGTACAAGCCAACCTGGCAGCGATTTGACCAGCTTAAGGACATCACAAAGAGCGGCTGAGACTCTGCATTGCAGAGCTGCACCCAATGCAGATCATGTGCTTTCCTTGGCACTCTGTGCAAGGTCCACAGCTATGGTGCCCCATGTTCGCAGTGCTTGCGACACTAGGCTGCCCAGCCATGCCAGCTAAGAGAGCGACAGGGATGCGCGGCCTGGGAAAGATACTGTCGTGTGTGATGTGTTGGCAGTGAGTGCTATGCTTCCGCTCATTGCACCTTGCTGACAACTGGCACGTCCAACAAACAGGTAAGACTACCATCAATTGTGCAAATCCCATCAGTGTACTTGCTTCCCAGGCGGGAGTGTGGACCTTGGCTTGTTGGGATGCACTAGCGGCTCTGCTTAAGTCATTGACTCGGTCATGGGATGGCCATCCATCATCTTCCAATCTGTTGCCCTCGATTTCAAGGAAACACTTGCGAGGTGGGGCCAGGTGGCTCTTCATGGCCAACCCAATAGAGGTGACTAATGAGTGAGGCGGCGATAGCAAAGGGACAAAAGCATGTGCCATTAGCAAGAAGGGTCCTCAGTGTCTGGAAGAGGGGAAGAACATAGTGCACTGCAGCCTGCGCCAGCAGCACTGGTGGGTCATGCCAAATCAAAAAGCGACTGTGAATGTCCGGCCCACAGGAAGAATAGAAGACTCTTCCAGTACAGGGCGATGGCTGGGCTTAGCCAGCTCAGAATCAAAGACTGAACAAACTTTTGAGGGGCGGACAAGCGCTGAAGGACACAGCGTAGTGGCCGCTGGGTGCTCATTTCAAGAAGTGAGCTCTACCAGTATCCCCAATTGAGCAGTGTTATCTCCTTGAAGAAATTGCCAGTCTAGGCTATGCACGACGCACTGATGTGCTTCCGGCCGAGATGGGCTTGCCAGCTGCATGTCTGTCGTTCTTGCGCCGTCGAGTGTCGGCCTATTTGCAGCCTGCTCAGGCTCATGCTTTGCACCAGAAAGCTGGGCGAGCTCTAGTGGGTGGCAGAATGAACAGCGCTTCCAAATTGACTGGTGGCTGTGAGAGGCCAGCCCAGAAGAGTGGACAAGGTCTGGAGGGCTCGAAATTTGCAATCTACTTTTCAGGCATCGAATAGCGACCTTGATGTGCTGACCCGTGGATACTGAGCGGGTCAATCTGCAGTGGGTAATGTACGTCATCGGATGCGCTTGCCGTTGTACGTGGCCACTTGAGCCCGCAATCATCTTTTTGCAAGCAAGCAAGTCCCTTCTGAGCAAGCCGCCTCTGGGTCTCGGCGGACTGCCTCTTTCCCTGCAGCGAGCTACTCAGACCTGATGTTGCTCACTCGTGGGTACTGAGCTTTCCTCTGCATCGTGTTCTGCAGTGTTTTGTCGTGTAGTCATTTCTCCGGCTCCTCTTTCTTTGGCTTTGGACATTGTCAATTCTTTTTTGGGCTGGCTTTGCTTTTCTATGGGCGCGCACTTCTTCTGAGCGGCCGCAGGTCAGGGAGAGTCTAGTCTCCGGGTAGCGGGTTCCCTGTCTACAGCAGGAAGGGACAAGCTTGGGAGGGGGGAGCGCCGACACGAACGCGCCAAGCGCTTGGCGAAGCCGAGGGTCGGGAAGAAGAAGTGGCTCTCCCAATGGGGGCAAGGGCTGTGAGAAGCCAGCCCGAAAAGAATTGACAAGGTTCGAAGGGGCCAAACTACGAGCTAAGCAGGTCGGGGGGCCCACCGAGGACGGCCCAGGGGGAGAAAGCGACAGCTCTTCCAATGGAAGCAAGCGCGGCCAGATTAACTGGTGGCTGGGAGAGGCCAGCCCAAAGGAATGTACAAGGTCTGAAGGAGCCGGAGTGCTGAAGGACAGGCGGTGGCTGTGAGAGGCCAGCCCAAAATGGGAACGTACCCCCCGGGGAAACCCCCCGTCCCCATTCAGCGTGAGGCTCCGTCAGCGGCCGCCGCGCCGGCGCTGACGGCGGCGCTGACGCCCCGGCGGCGGGAAACTCCCCGGCCCCCGGCCGCAACGACCATCCCATTCCGCTAGTCGCGCCGATTCGGCGCCGGCGCGCCTCCCCACGCAAGCCCCGGCCTTGCCGCCGCAGCCGCCGCCGCCGCCTTAGCTCAGGGTTCAGGGCTTAGGGCGGGGAGGGGGGGGGGCCTGGCGGCGGCGCCGGATGGGCTGGCTGTGCGGCGGCCGGCCCCCCCGGCCGCNGCGGCGCTGGGCCGCCTGTCGCTGGAGCTGCGCGACGACGTCGCGCCGCTGGCCGTGGCCAACTTCCGCGCGCTCTGCGGCGGCGCCGCCAAGTCCTGCTACCGCGGCGCCGCCTTCCACCGCGTCATCCCGCTCCGCATCGCCCAGGTGCGGCTGTTGGCGCTGCCGCGACGGCGGTGACGCCTTGTCCAGACGATGGTTAGATGGCCGTCTGACGGCTCCGGCTGACGGCGCGTCTGCGGGGGGCCCCTGCGCAGGGCGGGGAGTGCGGGAAGAGCATCTACGGGCGGCGCTTCGAGGACGAGTCGTTCGAGCTGCGCCACGCCGGGCGCGGCGTGCTCTCCATGGCCAACTCGGGGCCCCACACCAACGGTACTGAGGACCGCTCTCCCTCGTCTCCACTCCACCCCCCCCTCCCTCCTCTGCCCCTGCCTACTCCCTCGCTTTCTCCTCGCCCCCCCTGCCCACGTCCTACTTGTCAGCCAGGGTTAGCCTCTCACTGTACGTTCGCCCACTTCATTGTATAGTGCTTCATGCGCTCGTCAATAGCGGCTCCTTCGGCCAAGGAGCTGCCAAGAAGCTCGCCCATTGACGCCGCAGTCGCCGCTGCACGTCGGCTAGCCACTGAGCTCGTCATGTCTGCCTTCTACCTTACCTGGCATTGCATATCGTCCCCCGCCGCGTGCCACAGGGACCCAGTTCTTCATCACCTTTGGCGACTGCCCCGACCTCGATGGCAAGCACGTCGTCTTTGGCAAGGTCATTCTGAGTAAGTACCGCGCAACCTTGGGCCCCTGTGCTGCCATGCAAGTAGCTGTGCCTGCACTCTGCCTGGAGGCCCGTCAGGCATCAAGGAGCTGTACATGGGGCCATGTCTTGCTCACTAAGCTTGCACTTGAATATTACAATGGGGCGGCATGACCTGTGGACCAGGCTAGCGGCGCCCTTCTGCTGCTAGCCGTGCCGCCCTGCTGCTCAGCGCTAGAATACACCGCGCTAATGTGCATCGCGGCATGCCATGGTGCTGGCTCTGCAGATAAAGAGTCACGGGCGGTGCTAGACCAGATGGAATCCCTGGGCAGTGCCTCGGGGCAGACGCACAAGCCCGTGACGATTGTGGACTGCGGCAACCTGTAGTCAGGTGTTGCTTTTGCATAGTGCAGTGCACTGCTTAGCTAGGTAGGCTTATCCTTGATGTTCCTCTCTGGCTGTCACGAGGTCAGCCAGATTTGGCTAATAAGCATCACGAGGTCAGCCAATTTTGGCTCATCACTGCCATGGCTCCCTCCACCTCTAGCTTGCCATTAGCATTCAATTCATTATTTTTCCCCCTGGTTAAACAGACGCTGTATGACGACGTCCTTGTTGCATGTACAAGGAGTTGCTTGTAGTACAACAGTGAAGGCAATGTGGTGAATGCAATTGGCATTCAATCGTGCAAGCTCTGCTTGTATCACACTCTCTGGGTAACAAGCCACAAGTGGGCAGTCAAGGAGCTCATTGTGTGCCAGCCTCTCACAGACTACTTGAGCTTCTCAAGTCCTACCAAGGTTGACAGCGTGCTTGAGCTCCAGACTGCATCCGCAAATCTTTTGGCCTCGTTGTCATTGTCAGCTGGCCCAAATCCATCATCCTCGGTGCTTGAGATTAACGGCTTGCAACTGCAAATCCCCGTCAGCTGGGCTTTGGCTTCTTCGCAGCGGGAGGGCCCATGGCCTTGCTGGCTGCCCGCTTTTGGATGCCCAAGAAGGCCTCAACCTGATCATGACATGGCCAACAAGACTTCCATAAGACTGCCATCCTTGAAAGCATAAGTGAAATCGTCCTTATTATACGGGACCAAGTTGCTCCATTACTGCATCGTCTGCTTCACCTCCTTGCATCTGGACATCTACTCTACTTGCAAAGACTGTTTGCAAGGTGAGCACCTTCTGGTCGCCAAGCATGGGGGTGAGAGACCCAACACTGCTCTTCTCCACAGTAGCAAAGCCGCTCTTGGGATCGCTCGTTTGCCTGGCAGAGCCACTCACGCACCCAATTCATGTGAGGTGACTGCTCGCACACATTCCGCAACAAGACTGGACAGATCACTGCAACTGCAGGGGGGTAGATGCGACCAAATTCTTTCTTACCCGGGCTTGATCTGTCCCGAAATGACAATGTACGGCACGGCGTTTTGCGCCTGGTTTTCCCGCATCTTCTCCATGCTCATGAGAGGCGTGTCGCCTGCACTCATTGTCTTCATCTTGAGCTCCTCCTCGTGCTGCCGTATCCGCTTCTCCTGCTTCATCTTCCCTGGAGGCTTGCCGTGAAAGGCATGCGACAGCCTCCGGAATGACTCCTTGGGCGTCATCTGTTAGAAGGCAAAACATTACTATATTTAGCAGAAGCCTTACTAGTGAGTCAAAATGGCTGAGCTGAGAAACAATCGTGTCCAATTCGGACAGCACATGGAAACAGTGCAACAGCACCACAGAGATCACTGAGCCACTGCTGCACCTGGCGACCGAACTCGTCAAGGCGGTCGATGCGGATCTCCTTCTGGCGCGGACCCTCATCGCCGAGGGCGACCTTGTCCAGGATGCCAACCAGCTTGCTCTTCTTCTTGTCCATGTTGCGGCCGCCCCACTCGACTGAGTTGGCCAGCACGCCCCGGTCCTTGAGCAACGACAGCGCCCCGGCCAGGCCCTTCCCCACTCTTACCTCCTTCAGTGGCTCGTCCTCGTCATTCTCCTGCTCAGCTCTGCCACCCTTTGAAAAATCCTGGCCGGCTTCGTCGCCTTCAATGCTGCCACTATCTGCGCCCTTTGGTGCCTCCTGCCCGACCTCAGTCCACCCTCCTCCTCCTCCAGCAGCCACCGCTGCTGCAGCTGCTGCTGCTGCGCCCTCCCTCTCCCCAGGGGCCTCGCCGTCGACGTCCGCCATCATATGGTCCTTGTCCTCGTCCTCAAGGTGCTCTTTGGGCCTCTCTCGTCGCGTAATGGCTGCTTGCCATGCTTCTCCAAGTCAGTCACTACTAGGCCAAAGTAACAGTTCACAGGCTCACAGGCTCATACACTTAAGCCAGGACTTACACCAACAGCTCAAGCTGGTGCTATTTCAGCATGCAGCAACTCGTGACAGCCCTTACACGAATCCCCTGCGACACCTTATTGGAGGCAGGTACAACGATACCTTCATCCAGCTGCAGGGAACGGCAGAATTCCCCGGTGTCTGTGAAGACGAGGCCGCCCTCTGTGTCTGCATTGGCAGCCGCCTGGAGATCCTCGGCGACTCTTCCGCGGAGTACCTCCAGGTTGGAGATGAGGCGCTGCGGCCCCTCTGCCTGCTCCGCCTGCTTCTTAAGAGCTGCCAACCGGGCCCTCTCCAATGACCTCTGCCAAGCGACGAGCGTGGTGCAAGGTCAAAACTATGGCTCCTCACCTGCACCATCAACTTCCAAACCAGCTCCAAGACAGGCAGTATCACTTTAACAACATTCACAATCTGGATACATGTGTAACTTGACCTGGAGGCTTGCCAAGCTTTTATGTTGACGTCACAATAACAAGTGCTTGCTTTTAAAACTGGCCAAGCTTATGCTGTAGGTGTCCTGTGTGGATCTAAGTTGACCTGCAGCTCCTCGTCTTCCTCAAAGACAACGTCACCCTCGTTGTCGCTGGGCCCACTGATGACTTCATCTTGCAGAGCCCTGGAGGCCTCCTCTGCCCTGGCCTTGGCGCCCTCATAAGCGGCCCTGCGGTCTTGCTCTTCCTGCGCCACAAGATACAGACAGCAACGCATGCATGACGACCGGCCATGCAATCTGCCAAATAATCATGGAAGTGAAGGTAGCACTTGCCGCAACGACAGATTCGCCTAGCAATTAGCTGCTGTGAACTTTGTACACCCAACTCCTGACCTTCATACTAAGCCCCAAGTCCTGAATCTGCATATGAAGCATGTGCAGGCAGGCAGTAGCGAAGGCCACATGAGTAGAACCAGTCTGCAGTCTCACCTGAGCTTTCCTCTCCTCCTGCTCCTGATGTCTTCGCACGTCCACCTCCCCCCGCTTGCCCAGGTCTTCTTTGCCCAGCCCGGACGCGACAGCCTCTGCCTCGAGGGCGTCAATGTCAAGCACGTCCTTCTTGCGCAGCTTCTTCTTCTTCTTCTTGCCGCTCTTTTTGAATTTGAGGGCCTCCACTTCCTCAGCTGTCATGTAATCTCCAGACGTGCTGAGAACAGCACTGGCCAGCGACTCCTCCCTCATCCCGGCCGCTGCTCCGAAGAGCCGACGCCGCACCTACACAGAGGGACAGCACACACAGGGACTACTAGTTGAAATTGGCATGCAGACCTATCCATGGGCCAGATGGAGCGGACAGAACGTGGTTCACAGCAATGATGCCGCACCTCCTCCAATCGTTGCCTGTTCTCGGCGTCAAGACCGCCGCTCACATCAAGCACAATGCCCTGCAGTACGGAGCGACTTCAGTATCGAGCAGGCCTGCTGAGCAAGGTGGCAAAGCGCGGCTCTGTGACGAGGGGCGAGCTTCACTGCTGTTCTACGAATGCAGGGCCGCACACCATGCCTTCAGACCTCACCTACTGGGGATAAATAAAGTACCTCTTCTGGAACAACGTCGTCGTACTTCGGTAAAATTGCATGGTGGGTGCCGGAGATGTCATTCTCAAATCTGCATCCTCAGAAGTACTTGTAAGTCTTTGCAGCATACTTGCCTCATCCAAAGTCCTTCTCTGAGGTCACATACTATTCAAGCCGAGCAAGACTACCATCTCTTTCCAGTGTTTGCTAGCCTAGGAGCAGTCCCAGCTGCGGCGGCAGGTGCGGCACTTGAAGCAGTCCCAGCATGCAGATACTTTGCAGATGGATGCAGGCCAGTAGAAATCTCAGCTGGGTCAGTGTTCTGACTTGTCCTCATGTGTCCCTGACTTCTGCTTGGCAGCTTTGTAAGCAGCGGCTCGCGCAGCCTGCTCGGCAATGTCGACGTTCTCCAGCTCGTCCTCCTCTGCGCCAGGTTACCTGTCCTTGCTATGAGCAACTGACCAGTGTGCAACGAAGAAAGGATGCTCCAGTAGCAAGTTGGATAGCACAAGAACCAATGCAAAGACGAACACCCATGAGGGACTCAGACCCACACACAAACACAGGTAGAGGGAGAGGGGGGAGGGAAGGGAGGGCGAGATGATGGCAAAGAAGGAGGACGAGATGGAGAAAATACGGGAGCCAGGGAGCCAGGCAGGGAAGGAGAGGGGGGGGAGACGGGG
>WELB01000229.1:20809-43640 GCA_009602725.1 Spirogloea muscicola
GCGCCCTCGCCGTCCTCCGCTGCCGCCGCGCCGCCGCCGCCGTCCCTGGCGGCCCGGGCGCCGCGCTCCTCGTCGTCGGCATCGCCCCTCCTCCTCTCCCTCTCCCTCTCCCGGCCTCGCTCCTTGTCCCGCTCCCTCTCCCGGTCTCGCCGCCGCTCCTCCCGCTCCACGGGCTCTGCCACTCCGCGCTCGCGCTCGCCGTCGCCGCCCTTCTCCCGCTCCCTCCCCGCCGGCGCCGCCGCCGCAGCCGCGGCTGCCGCGCCGTCCCCGGCGCCGCCGCCCTTCTCCTTCTCCTTCTCCCGCCGTCGCTCCCGGTCCTTGTCGCCCCGCTCCTTCCCGGCCTCGCCGGCGTCCCCCCGCCGCCGCCGCTCCTCCCGGCGGGCGGCCGTCGCCGTCGCCAACGACCGCGCCTCCAGCTCGCCGTCCTCCAGCTCGCCGTCTTCGCGCGCCATGGCGGCTGCCCGGGCCCGCCGCGCGCGCGCAAGGTCAGAGGCGGGCAAGGCGGAAGAGCTGGGGAGGTTCTAATGAACACAGACAACCAGTGTACCACGAAGGATGGCCACTGAGGGCCACTTCACACCGGGACGGACACGGACGCAAATTGGCCTCGAGCTGGCCTCACATTGGCAAGTTAGTGACCCCGAGCGTTCCATGCACCGCGCGACACGTACTCTTGGCCTCGTCCGCCCGTCCCTATGTAACCTCTTAATGAGAAAGTGGCTCGCCCAAAGGAAATGGAGTGTGTAACTAGTGATGGAGGGCCATGAGTGGCCAAGTACGAAGGCAAGCACATTGACAGATGTATTTCACCTGCTGCTAAGCTGACCCGTTCAATGACCACGAGTCAGCGCATAGAGGTCGCTAATTGATGCCCGTATACTGGACGGCAATTGACGAGCTCTTGTGCCACCGGCTAAGGCTCGACCAGCTTTCTGGTGCATGAGCCTGAACTCTATGCAAATAAAGCTCCAGCATTGACGCACATCGTTGGCCACGCAGTGGTCAGTGCAGAACACAGAAAGCTGCAGCATCACTTCGATTACCCCCAATGCGATCAGCTCCTGCCAGCTGCAATCAATATCTTTGGCTGTTTAGGCCCTCTTTTCCACACTCTCCTAAATATTGGTAGTCTAGGCTATGCACGACGTGCAGATGTGTTTCTGGCTGAGATGGGCTTGCCAGCTGCATATCTGTCGTTCTTGCGACGACGAGTTTCGGCCTGTGTGCAGCGTGCTTAGGCTAATGCTTTGTGGGCGAGCAATTTCTTTCATGCTTTGCACCAGAAAGCTGGGCGAGCTCTAGTTGGTGGCAGAAGGGCTTCGAATCTGCCATTTGGTTTTAAGGCATCGTATAGCGACCTCTTTGTATTAACCCGTGGTTACTGAGCGGGTCAATCTGCTGCGGGTGATGTACGTCATCAGATGTGCTTGCCTTCTGTACTTGGCCATTTTGGCCTTCGTTTGTTTCACATACACAAAAAAAAATCCTGCAAAGAGGTTGTGACACGACGTCTCTATACAATGTCTCTCTCTCTCCTACCCAAGCTCTGAGACAGCGCTTTTGGCCCCTTCGAACCTTGTCAATTTATTTCGGGCTGGCTGTTCACAGCCTTCCCCCATTGGGAGCGCCGCTTCTCTCTCTTGCGTTCCAGGGCTGAACGTTTCAGATGAACGTTGTCATCTTCTGTGGGGCTGGCACTTGGCAGCCACCCTTTAAAAGGGAGAGAAGGCGCATGACATGACATGACATGACAAGGCTGTGCGCATGACATGAAGGGGTGGCCAACCAAGCCAAAACATTGTTCGGGCAAACACTACTGCAAAGAATGGGGCTACATGAACGAAGCCCTATGCTAAGGTGGCTAAGCTAACAGTGTGACATTAGTAGCCGGCGAGGGCTGTAAACCACACTTCCACTAGAGGGCGATGGCTGTGGCCAGCCGAGAAGAAAAAGGAGCGTGAGTGAGTGAGCCCGCCCCCCGATATTCGTCGGGCTTGCGCACCAAGGTCAGAGAAAGTAGTCTTCGGGTAGCGGGTCCCCTGGCCAGAGCCAGAGGCTGCGGTAATGCGCGACCGGCACGCAGATGCAACGCACGTGCCACTGACCGCTGCATCAAGACTGGCAGGCAAAAAGCCAGCCCGAAGCCAGCCAGGCTTACGCAGTGCACTTGCGGGGAGGCCACACTTTGGCTGCTACTTCTGGGTCTCGTCGGGTGAAGTGGCCTCTCGAAATGGCCTCTCACAGCCATTACCCCCTCTTCAAAGAGCTTCTTAGATTGAAGGGGCAATTGCTCTGTAAGATGAAGCTCTTCCAATAGCAGGCGATGGCCGTGAAAGGCCAGCTCCGAACAGAAGAGGGGACTTACCGGAAGCTATGGCTTTGAAAGGCGAACAAGACAGGAGCTCTTTGAGAGGTTGCTAAGGCTGGTGGGAGGCCAGCCCACAAAATTTGGACGCAGTGCAAACGAGTCGGAGAATGCGGTTGACAGCAAATCAACTGGCAACTAAGGATGGCTGCTTCAACATCCCTTAGTCAACAGCCGCAAGTCGGAACAGATAACAGTCAGGAAGAAAGATGTCTTCAGAAGAGGGCGATGGCTGCAGAAGGGAGAAGAGCAGGAGAAGGAGGGAGAGCGATCAACTACAAAGGCCAGCCCATAAGGTTTAAAAGAAGGTCCGAAAGGGCTGGAAAGCACAGACCACGCAGGGATCGATGAAGATCTTCCAGAAGGGGGCGATCGCTGTGAAAGGCCAGACCTTCAGTACAGTAATACTAAAGGACTTGCCGTGCATCAAATTCCAGTGGCGGCAGCCAAGCGCGGCCTGCCCGCAGATGCCCAGCGAACACCTGGAATAGCTGGAGCGTAATATAGAGGCGCATACATCACACCTGAGGGAGCGACATGGCGGCATCAACACCATGCTACCCTTGATTGGGATATTCTTCGCTGCGCGAGCTGCTGGAGGAGGTCGAGCCACTGACTCCAAGTGCTTGAGGACGTCGACTATTAGCTCCACAACTAGTCTCCTGTGGGATGGTCTGCATATTTTCTCTCTTTGGCGCCTGCAGCATTGCCGACCGCGTGCCCCGCTTCCTCAGCCGAATGGATGGAGTTGGCTTACTTGTTCTTTGGTCCAAGTCCATGATGTCTTTATTATTTAAGATCCACTGTTCGGTATAAGTCTTATAACGATGTATCTTACAGGAAAGCATGAAGATTCAAAGGATCACGTCCTCGTGCCCACTTAAGTGATGATGCAAGTGATGATGCAAGGACCCCGCCAGGCGTGATGGGCGCCGAGGTCGACATACCGTGTGTAGGGACGAGCATTGGTCAGCCTGACATCCTCTCCATGGAAGCTTGGTAGCCAGCCTTCTGAAATATGTCAAACATGCTGAGCCTGAGGAGGTCGTCATTGCCAGTCCGCTCACCTGTATGTGCGCAGCCAACTTAGTCGCGCATGCATTATCTGCACTTGCAGTGTACCACGCAGATGACGCAGGCGAGAAGCCAGAGGAGGAGGTGGACGGCAATCCGTCCAGAACACCTCGTCAGGCATGAAATGCGCTGCGCAGGTTGGAATTGTCATCAATCACGTCACCGGCCCTGGGGAGGACGCAGATCGCGACCAGGCGCGCCTACATAGGTCACTCCTAGGGCAGGGCCTTCACAGCGGAGTCTAAGGCCGCCTGTTCCAGCTCTACCGTCTAGCGAGACTGGGCCAGCATGTGGCAGTTCGTGCGAGATGCGCTGAGGAGACTGCTCCCTTCCACAGGAGCGGCTGGTCACTCCGACAACGAGGCGTGGCAAACCGAGTTGTCTGAAAGAAGGAAGATGTAGCTCTTCCATAGGGGGCGAGGGCTCGAAGCGCCAGCCCAGAAGAGAACGACAAGGCCCAGAGCAGGCGGGAAGCGAATAGCACGCAGGAAAAGAAGAAATTAGACAGCATGGCAGGCTCAGTAACTCCTGATGAGCACCGCAAGTTCGTAACACCGGCAGCCAGTCTGAAAGGGCAGTGTGCCAGTGCGATCCAGACTTTCGCCCGCTTGCCTACGCCTGCCCAGCGGCGTACCTGGGCATCAGGGCGCAGGTCGCCGCTCCTGTGTCCCAGCCGTCCACCCTGCATGGCCGCCGTGCCCAGGAGCAGGCGGCCATGCAATTAAGTCAGCATCCATGCCCTTCCAGTCGGCTCTCCGCTCGGCCACCACAGGATGTTGAGAGACCATCTGGCACCGCGGGCACGAGCAGTCTGTATTGTGCTCACCAATGCACTTACCCTAATTTCGTTTCACTCAGGAGCTATGTGCACTACTTAAGGACAATAGCTCCAGCTTAACATGCTCATAGCCATGGCAAAATTACAAGACGGGGACACGCTAGTCTTCTTTACATACCAAACTATAGATTTGGTAAGAACAGGTCCAAAGGAGTGAGTTTGTCTGCGCTTCCTGATCAGACGCGCTGTAGCTGCTGCCTCGGGCATCTGCTGCAGAAAGGTGCTTTGCCCCGAGCACCGAGCAACTGCTGGCTTGGTGGCTACTGCTAGTGGCATGTGTGGTCACTGCTACTCGCTTTTGCCCAGTGCTGACACGTCGTCCTGCCCCAGCACGTATGATCTATATGCCTCCACATCATTTCAAGAAGGCCATTGACGTCAATGGCACCTTGCAACCGCTTCCTGGTATTCTCTTGGAGCTTGCCACCCCCGCTTTGCTCACTGTCTACTTGCTGGCCCCTATGATTGCTGGCCCCTATGGCCCCTAGTATTGCCTCTTGTGGAAGCCCAGAATCTCTCGTTAGAGCTTGCTCCTACAGAGCGTTGGAGGATTCAGCGGCCATGGGTGAATGTTTTCCTTGGCCAGGCGCTGCGTCATCGTGGATGTGGCAGCCGGGGAGAACGGGAGTATGCCTGTGCTGGTGCCCGGTGGCTACGAGGCCCAGGGGAGGGGCGGCCTTTGCGCAGGCGGGCTGCACTCCTTCTCGAAGGAGCTGTGGCGGCGGCCCGCCCGGCTGGGATGCGACGGGAAGCCGGAAAGGCGTGGTGGCTGGTTGTCGCGCAGTGATTGCCAGCGGTGGCCGCCAGCCGAATCTTGCTAGGCGGGAGCTGCGCTGGCCTGGCCTTGCCCGGAAAGACTGCAGATGCCACCAAGAATGAAATGCCACCAAGAAAGTGGCATTTCAGAAATCACCGCCAAGGAGACCACTTCTATCCGTGCGCTGTGGATATTTGCGGTGGCTATGGCACGAAATGGTTTTCCCTCATCCAGCATCTGGCCCGACTGGTTGATGCGCGTCATCGAAGTCGGGGCGAGGGCCAGCCCACGAATTAGCACGGGTTATGGTACAAGGTGGGGGGAAGGGCGCGCTGCAGCAGAAAGATATGCGACGCGGGGAGCATGATGTGGAAGGGAGGAAGCCCACCCAGTTCGCTGTCGTGGTAAGAACAGAGAGGCTTAGGGCGAAGGATTCGAGAGAGTGGTTCGCTGAGAGTTCGCTTACTGCTGTCTCAGTCCTTAGCACTCCGACTCCTTCAGACCTTGTCCATTCTTTTGGGCTGGCCTCTCCCAGCCACCAGTTACTCTGGCCGCGCTTGCACACGAAGGATTCCTTCTCGCAGTGTACGAGAGATGATAGGGAAGAGAAGTGCCTCTCCCAGTGTGGGCAATGGCAGTGATAAGCCAGCCCGAAAAGAATTGACACGGTTCGAACGGGCCCAATTTCGGTAGGGAGGCCACGCCGAGCCATTACGCTGGACGCGCGAAGAGAGAAGGTGCGCAAGAATGAGAGGGAGGCCATTGCCCGTACACTGATTGTAGGGAGGATTGTGCGCGAGATGGCAAAGAAGTGAGCTCTTCCAGAGAAGAGACGCTTCCAGTAGTCTTCCAGTAGAGGGCGGCGGCACCTAGAGGCCAGCCGAGATCAAAGAATGAAGAAAAAAAACAGTTTGAAGGGGGTGCCAAAGAAAGAAGAAAGGGCTCGCCCATTGAGGATAGGGGCTGGAAAAGCCAGCCCAAAAAAGAAAGCCCTGGAGCACACAGTGAACCAAGTAGCCAAGAAGCACTCAGTAACCTCAGTAAGCACTCAATAACAGGGGAAGTGGGGGGCGGGCTGTGACGGCAGAGAAAGTGCAACAATCGGGAGAAAGGGCTCGCCCATTGAGGATGCTACAAAGGGGGAGGGCTCTTCCAATGGGAGAGGAGGCGACGGCTGCAGATGGTGCCAAGCCAGGGGGAGGGCGAGATGGAAAGGGGCGGGGGGCTCTTCCAATGGGAGGAGACGCCTGCGATCTGGCCACGGGCCCGAGAATGGAAGCTTGTGGCAAGGACTGGCCGCCATCAGATGGCGGCGGCGGTGGCGGCGGCGGCGGCGTCGCCAGAATTGCCCCCCCGAAAGGGGAACCCACCCCCGGACCCGAGGCCCAAGCGCACGTGCCGGTCAACGGCGAAAATGCGCCAACTGGCGCGCCACGCGGCGCGCCCGGAGCGCCGCCGCGCGGCCCCCCCCAGCCGGGGCTGACGCCTGGCACGCGCCCGGCCCCGGTCGCGCCGTCCCGAGTCGGCACCGCCCTGCGGCGGGCTGCATCTGCGAAGATTCCCACCCGCGCGCGCGATTGGCGGACAATAAGATTCCCTTCTCGGGCACGTGCGCCACGCGGCGGCACCTGTGGCGCCATTGGCGCGCCCCCGGGCAAGTCCGCCCTGCCCCGCAGCAGGGCACCCCGCCCCGCCGATCCCCTTGCCACGCTGCGCGGCCTGCAGCTCCACCACCCTCCCCCGGCTCCCACGACGACCGCCCCCCTTCCCCGCCACCACCGGAGGCCGCCTTGGCGGCGGCGGCGGCGCAGTCGGGAGGGCCAGCTCCGGCCACCACTGCCAGCGGCGGGCGCCGTCAGCTGCGGTGCTCGTCAGCCANCGTCGGCGGCGGCTACGGCGGCCCCGGGTACGGCGCCAGCGCGCCCGGCGCGGGGCTTACCCCCGGCGACTACAAGACCAACAACATCCTCACCACCATGGACAACCAGCGCATCTCCTTCTTCCACTTCAAGGCCATCATCGTCGCCGGCATGGTCAGCCCGCTGGCCGCTTTCCCCCAGAGCTCGCATTGCGCCGGCCGAGGCAGCACTTTGTTTGAGCTCCTGTTGACATACCTGGACAAATCCAGCTCTAGCTTGGCAGACGAGGCAGGCCAGGCAGTAAGAACTGTCCTCCTGCATCTTCCCACCATTCGCTCTGCAAGATATCTGCAATTGAGAGCAGCATTCATCCAAGTACTGGAAGTAAGACAGCTAGAGCTTGTCTGCCTAGATTGGATGGAACCATCTGTCGTGTCTTGCAATACACATTGAGTCCACATGGGGAAATTAGTACTGCTAATTTGTCTGGAGATACCAATCTTATGTTGGCTCTAAATCGTTGATCTTGGTTTGGCCGAGCATTGCGCACATTCTGACATCATGTATTTCTCTTTGTTGTGCAGGGGTTTTTCACTGATGCATACGATCTATTTTCCATTGGCCTCATCACAAAGCTCATTGGGCGCGTGTACTATTCGCATCCTGGTGATGCGAAGCCAGGCGTGCTTCCGGTTGCTGCAAACTCCTGTATTACAGGTAAGAGATGACCAGACGCCTCACTTCTTCCTGCAATGCACATCAAACGTTGTTCAAATCTGCAGTATGTGCACAGCAACTGTGAGATGCTGTTGAGTAGACTGGGCCATGTTTGCCTGACCACCTGACGTTGATGAGTGCTTCTTCTGTTTGTCAGGGCTGGCTCTTGTTGGAACTCTCTGTGGACAGCTTTTCTTCGGGTGGGCCGGTGACAGATTTGGTCGCAAGAGGGTGTATGGATACACTCTTATGATGATGATTGTTTTTGCTGTCGGCTCTGCACTATCCGCCGGACGAGACCCCCTAGCAGTAGTTGTCACTCTTTGCGTGATGCGTTTCTTCCTCGGTTTTGGCATCGGTGGCGACTATCCTCTGTCGGCCACCATCATGAGCGAATTCGCCAACACAGCTACCAGGGGCGCATTCATTGCTGCCGTGTTCTCCATGCAGGTGCAGCTCAGGCACTTGACATTGTTGACTTCATGTTCACTGGCTGAGGGCGCCCTTACTTATTGTGACGTTATTGTGATGCCACATTTAGTTGAATTAACATGTCAGTGATATTGTTGCCTGTCCAACATGAGATCATTCTAACACTTCAAGGTTGTTATGCTGCTGGCGTTGCACATCGCTCTGGAGATTGACTGCTTACAGAATCCATGAAGCATTTTTCTTGGAATATCTTGCAGGGTGTTGGCATTCTGATGGCTGGTGCAGTCACTCTTCTGTTTGCCGGGGTGTTCAAGGATGCCTACCCAGCTCCTTCCTTTGCACAGGATCCAGCAAGATCCATCAACAAGGGCTCAGATTACGTGTGGCGCATTGTTGTTTCTTTTGGTGCGATTTTCACTGCCGCTACGCTATATGCTCGCATGACAATGCCAGAGACGGCCCGCTACACCCAGCTTGTGATGAAGGACAAGGCTAAAGCTGCTGCAGATATGAGCAAGGTGCTACCTTGACTTATGCCAAATGGAGCGTATTGTTTCTTACATTGGGTTGCCGAGCATCGATGGCATGGCAGGGGAGCATCTTTGGGCTGGTGGCAGGTCGTAGTCTGCTGGACAATTTGATATTCCAAGTTGCCCTGATGTATTCTAGCAGCCCAAGAAAGTTTACAGCACAACTCAGATGCTCTGTGTTCTTCCGCAGGTCCTTGGCAGGGAGGTGACCTATGAAGAGGTTGCTGCCGTTGAGGCAACGCAAGTTGAGTACACATGGTCCACTTTCATGAGAAGGTGGGTATCCAGGCCGGGCAGTGCATGTCCAGTATTTACAAGCACTGGGAACAACTTTGCATCATGACCGATAGTGGAAAGCATCTCATGTGAAACCGCAACAACGGTGTTCACAGTCGACCTTGTCCTGCTTTTGAGGCATCTCTTTCATGACAAGTGCAGCAGACACAGCATGAAATCTGGTATGGTGTGTGATACATTTAAGTGTTGGGTGTTTGAATGGTGAGCAGGTTCAAGTGGACTCTCTTTGGCACCGCTTCCACGTGGTTCCTGCTTGATATTTCATTCTACTCTCAAAATCTCTTCCAGAGTCGTGTCTACACTGCTATTGGTTGGGTACCGGCAGCCTCAAAAATGTCTTCGCTTGAGGAGACTTTCAAATTAGCTCGGGCGCAAACTCTTGTTGCTCTGTGGTCAACTTTTCCAGGATATTGGTGAGTTGTTTGGCTTTGTCTGGATGCTTTCTGCCCCAGCTATGAGTCTTCCCGATTTTAGCATGAAGTCAATGATGCTTGCGAGGTCTTGCATAGGTCGTCTGTGGACATATGCCTTGACTCCATCCTTCTGATTCCAGTACCTCATCCTTCTGATTCCAGTACCTCATGTCAATTCCCTGACTTATTGCACGGCAGGTTCACTGTCTTCACTGTTGATTGGATTGGGAGGAGGCCCATTCAAATTGGTGGCTTTGCCCTGATGACAGTTTTCCTGGCAATCTTGGCATTTGACTACAATCCTCTCAGGGTGAGACTTTACTGCAATTCATCACAAGATTCTTTGCGTTTGAGCCTGTATCTGATGTGGTGTTTCTTGAGGCTTAAGGGATTTCTAATAAAGTGAGCACTGGCTTCTGCAGGATCACAACAAGGCTGCGTTTGTTGCGATGTATTCCCTCACCTTCTTCTTCTCCAACTGGGGTCCTAATGCCACTACCTTCATTCTCCCTGCGGAAGTGTTCCCAGCCCGCTTCCGGTCTACAGCCCATGGCATGTCTGCTGCGGCAGGTTAGATTACACCACTTTTGACCTGCTCAACTTGCTCAACGTGCAATATCGACATCATGCCGTCCGCTGCTCCTGTGCCAGGCACTGTAAACACTTGTTGAGCTTGTATGTACTAACGACTCATCTGGAATATGTCAGGCAAATTTGGCAGCATTGTGGGCACCTATGGTTTTCTCTATGCCTCGCAGTCAACACACACGGCACACACTGACCGAGGTTATCCTACTGGTATGGTTCCAAGTGCAATCTTGTGTACAATTGGTAGTAAGGTTGAGGTTGTGCACAGAGGGTTGGCCTTGTCTTGTTCACAGTGATTCTGATACATAGCTAGCAAGTCTTTGCTTCTGAGAAGTCATGACAGGTTTGCTCTTTGCTCACTTTGAGCAGGTATTGGTCTGCCCGCCACGCTTGGTATATTGGCAGCAGTCTCATTAATTGGTACAATTATAAGTATCTTCCTTACTCCTGAAACCAAGGGTAGATCTTTGGAGCAGCTCAGTGAAGAGACAGAGACAGCTTTGGTGGCCGATGCACAGATGGCTAACAACAAGCCGCGTTTTGGCCTGGGTCGCCGACGGGCTCAAACCCCGGCAGAGACAGAGCTGTGAGTGACTCGGTGCAAGTTTTGATTTCGGAACAGCAGAGTTGGCACTGCTGCCTTGATGATGACTGTAGCTCTGCTTTTGGTCATGTTGTACCAGCTGAGTAGGGTGGTTGCTTTCTTCTGGCACCTGTCAATGGTTCCTGTGATGGTTTTCCTTGTATGCACTCAGGAATGGAGGGGTCAATGGTGTGAATGGTGTGAACAGCACTGTTTGAGAAGCCTGGCATGATCAGCACTGGAGCTGAGATCCTTGGCTGTGAGGTTCCACCTTATTCATGTCATAAGGTGGGCAGGTTTGAGTCACTACGTTGCTACAGAAGACGAGCATAGTCTGCCACTAGTAAGGTGTACTATTTGGTCTTTCCCTTGTAAGCTTCTTATTTGGGAGATGATGTGAACCTTGACAATCTCTGTCAAGCAAGCACTCTGCATAATTCATGAGCATCAGCTATCTGATTGCAGATTATAGTTGTTACCCACTAGTGCAGTATTGATTATTCAGATATGTGGAGTGTCATACGAAGATTGAGAACTGCTTCAGTCAGTAACAGAATAATTATTTTTATTTATTGCCTTTCATGTGATATTGTAGCAAGTTACTTGATAGTATGTATGACAGAGTAGTTGCCTACATTTACCTCTTGTTGCGTGCTTGTACCTTGTGCGGATGTCAGGAGGTGGATACGTCAACAGCTAATTGACTGTCTGCTTCACTCCCGCATCCACAAAATTCCTTGTGGAATTTAGTTACCTGCTGTAGATTCAGATCCCATATCGTGCAGTTTCTGATACTATGTATTAGCACAAAATGTGCGGAAGTAAAGAGCACTAAGCCGCCTGATTACTGATACCGAGCTAATTAAGTGCACATTACAGCTAAGCGTTAAGGCAGAGGCTGTTCAAAAGCCGGCCAAGATAATGGACGAGGTCCGAAGGGCCCAATGGCGCCTTATCGAAAGGCGCCTTATCCACACAGCGATGCAAGAAAGTGGAGCGGGTGGAGCTTAGCAACCCCAAGTCTAAGTAGCTTGCAGCTAGTCTTAGGGTTTAGGGTTAGGAGCAGTGGAGGAAACAGACAGCCGAATGCCTGGGCAAGCGACCCGGCAACATTGAAGCCGGACACCTCCCCTTAGTGACCCGGCCGACGATCGATGGCCTGCCAAAAATGTTGGCCTGCCAAAGACGTTGCTGCAGTAAGTCCAGCCATTGACTGCTGGACGCCCCGTGTACGTCTATTGCCAGGGCCGCGGACTCATCGCCAGCTGTGTGATCACTTCATTTAACTCCTTACCTCTGGCCGCCGCGCTGACTGAGTGCCCTGCTTTCGCCGTCATCTAATGGGGTTGGCGGACTCGATGGAGTCGGTAGTCCTGACATCCACGACGATGTGGACACATTACACTGCTAGTACCAACATATTCCGCAGCTCCTACTCAACTGATGCCTGACTCACAATTGCAGTGCCATCCCCAAATGGCAAGTTCTTGACTTATTCCAGCCGTTATCTGCAACTGGACTGTGTCATGTTCATTTAGTCAACGTGGACACTGCCTTGCACTTTGAAATGCACATCCGTGAGCCAGCATCTAACTGGAAGCGGAGTCTCACCTTTCGCTGCTTAGGTGGACGCTGAATACACCCAATGCTCTCGTTGTAATTAGGAAGGCAGATAAACACTCCTGAGTAGATACTGACATTCCTTCAGTCAGGAGCTTGCTCACACACTCTTCTCGGCATCTACAAACAGTCATAAGGCTGATGGCAAGCTGACTGGCTTGAAGCTTGGGGACATTGGCGAAAGAAAGTTGTGGCTACATACACACTCACATAGTGATACTTTGGTAGCAAGTCTTGGTGCTCACATTCTTGGAACGTTACAGGAATGAACAAGTACAAGCATAAAATGAACATAGAAGACCAGCAAAGGCCACTGGATGCCGTGGCATGGGGACGAAAGTGCCCTCCCCAAAGAGGTGGATGCTTGAAAGGTACATCCAGGTATGCAGTCTCATACAGCACAGAATTTCTGTCGTCTTCAACCTAGTGTTGATCAGAGGATCCAGTGCTACTTGGCCCAGTGGTGCAGTTGTTTGACATACCCTGGGGGTAAACGAACAGTCAATTGCTTCATTGTGGACTGAAGATGGTACGAAGAGGTCCTGCTATCGACGGAGATGGAGCTCCAGATCTGCAATGCTCACCAGGCCCCTAGACGAAGCCACAAATATGTTAATCCCAGCTTTCTTACATTCCCAGCACTCGACCACTTATGCCAATATTCTTCAAGAGCATACCCTGCCAGGCCAAGTACATTCTCTATTGCAAACCCTTAGTCCCAAATCTACTATGTATCATACAACCTCTGTGGTGTGCTATATCCAAGTAAGATAGCACCCTGTGGAACATAGTGAGTGCGTTCAGATAAGACTGTCAAAGACCTTTCGTGCAGAGACGAACATGAATAGGAGATGCATTGTCACAGCTGAGGCTTTCAGCTGTTGCATACTGCACATGATCAGATTGATATACAGCTTTCCAAACTTATACGAATTGTGGAGTTCATGGACCCAAATACAATTGTTCATGAATTGTAGAAAATGTTAAATTTGCAGAGATTATCTACTTCACAGTGGTACGACGTTCTCCTGATGAGCCCCAGACTCCTCACTTTGCTCCACTTCATCACTGCCACAGTCTCCATCACCCTGACTTCTGAGCCGCCTCCTAGACGCTCTTTGAGGAGGTGGCCTATATTTCCCCAGAGAAGACAAGAGCCCTCCATTCGAGACTTCTGGCAGCAGGGGCTCCTTAAGCAGCAATGAGGTTTCTACGTGATCCTCCTTGAAGTTGGTGTACAAGGTCATGACAGCAGCCACGAGGGCGCAACCGCCCGGGACGATCGTCAACACCCACCGCACCAGTGAACGCTTGCAGCCGTCCTCGCCAATGTTCACGCAGTCTGCACGTCGTCCTGAGACATTGACAGGCTGAGATCTGTAAAAGCCTCATGAGGAAGTTACTTATGTGGCTGCCGACCACTAACTCTCAACTGAAGCCTGTAACTGGTACATCTGAGTATCACTTAGCATAGTGTCCAAGAATACGATAATAAGTGAAGATCATCAGACACATCGTAGCTGTCACTGGAGCACAGCAGCAGTACCATCGTTGCAAGCTTCGATGGCAAAAAGCGCGAAGCCACAGGTGAGCTTGTCCATGAACGACAGAGAACCATATACAAAGGCACATCCGCTCAACTGCTGCCCCACCAGCAAACCTTCCATGCTGGTTGCCGTCACCTAAAGTGTAACAGGAACATACGAGGAGCAACTTAGCCAGTACGGTACAGTACAGAACAGTAAGCTTGCATATAACAGCCAACACAATCTTCCATGAGCAACTTGCTGCATGCAGACAATACTCTTCAGGTAGCCATAAAACCGCAAGAGTGTGGATGTCAAGGAACATATGACAACTTTGGTGGAGCTGCTGCATGTGGCTGGTGCCTTGTGAGCAACGAGGACTTGCAGAGCAAAGCTCACCAGAAGGAGAGCATTGCCAACGCCTATGATTGTTGCAATAAGGTAGACCATGCGACACCCGTCTGCTCTGACATTGTAAAAGAGAAATGCAGAGAGGGCCCACAGGACAGAGCCCAAACAAAATGCCATCTTAAGCCTACGTCCCGTCCAGTGGAGTTCCTGCTTCCAAGCAAGGTGAAGAACTGCATCAGGCACACCAAGCTGAGCAACATTTCTGCCCAGTCATATCCACATAATTGTGCGTATGGAGAAGCGCGAAGCACCTTCAGGCTGCTTGAGTCATCTACAAGCTTGAAAAATGGTGAACTATCTCACCTGCAGAGTGACTGAAGCCAAGAAGCTGCAAAGGTAGACGGCAGCTGGAATCTGTGCGGCAAGCAGCGTGGCATAAGAAGGTAAGACGGGCATACCGGACTTTGGCTTGCCTTGCTGATCATGGCTTTACATGCAGACATGCGAGACCAATGCTGAGGCTAGAGAACCTTAACTCTGCACAGAAGATTGCAAATATCACTGGCTCTCTAGCTGCCATGAAGCAACTACTGTTCTACGTATCCTGGAGTATGCTGCCTTGAGATGGAGGGCACTTGCCACTGCTTTTGTGGACTTTGCCATCTTCAGATCATCGATCAGGAAGAATGGCAGAATAGCCTGTCACATGCCAATTAATATCGTCCATCGACTTGCTCTCGTTACCACAGAGCAGCAGGTTTTGCAGCACAGGTGGCCAAACTAGACATCTCCAGTAAAACATAGGCCGTCTGAGAGGAGTAGGCCGCACGTCCTGCTCAGACCTGCGAAACGTTCGTAGTCAGCCGCGTGAGAGTGTAAATGAGAGCAACTTGGTAGTACAGAACATTCTTGAACCAGGCCGTCCAGCACATTCGTTGGCCCTCGCTTGCATGCACGTGTGCTGTCCTGCTCGGCACGCCAGCACAAGAGGCACTAAGCTGAGTACATGGCATAAGCAAGACAAGCTGCGGCTGCTGACGTGAAAAACAGTGCTTGCAGAGCTGCCAACCTGGCCAGGCTGACAGAAAACCCTGAAGATTATATTAGTCTTGATTCACGCTTCTCACAAGTGCTTCAGCTTAGGCTGTATGATCATCTTCTGGACAACCCAACTAATCCCATCATCTGGAACCACTGAACCTTTGACCCAGGGGCTAGTGCGCGTGCACCTGGGCTCCTCGATGCCAGTGTAGAAGGCTATGAGGAAGAGGGAGCCCAAGGCAATTGCTGAAAGGGCGATCCACCGGAACTGACGCAACATCAGAAGCAAGGGAGACGGCCTCAGTGCTTCTAAGCGTCCAGACGAGCAATGTCACGGCTTGGTAGGCACGGCTGCAGTGGTCGTTCTCTATTGCTCAAGATTGGCTCGCAAACTTGAGGGCGTCACAAGGAGTTTGCAGCAACAGAGTGCCCTGCCTGAATCTGCACTTGCCAAGCAGTGTCGCCCGGCAGCAGGCGGAAGGCCAGGAATGCAATGCCGTATAGGCCGAGGTTGGCAGACTGCAAGGAAGACCGCAGCAGTGAAATGTGAGTGCTCGCCGTACGGGAGCCTTGGAAGAAGCTTTTGTTTCCTCTGCTCTCTCGCCCCTACAAGCAAGTCCTCCCGGAATCCTGCAAATCATTCCGGCATTCCAACAAGTGCATGCTCAAGAAGCCCGCATGCGAGCAGGGAGGCCTCTGTGACAAACCATGGTGAAGGCATTGCGGCAGCTATTGAGCGCCACGCGGCTGGACGGGTTGGCCGTGATCCAGTTCACCAGTGACCTGCGAGAATGCAGAACATGGCAGGACCTGGATGTGTTTCACGACCGCAGCCGCATACAAGGTCCTGGTGGCCGATGTGGAAAAGAGTTCGCCTGGTCTTCGGAGCTGGTATCTTCAGCATGTGCGCAGAGTATGGGGTGTGGAGAGCAGGTTTGGGCTGTACATGTGGGAAACCTGCGTGGCGGCCCAGCCGACATTGAAGATGGCGGCAGAGGCGCTGTAGCTGACGGTCCGGACCAAGGCGGAGGTGCTCATGAAGATGGAGCAGGGCAGGCAACCGCCAAACACCGACGAAAAGGACAGGCCGACGAGGAGCGAGCCGCCGGCGTGCCACAGTTTGAAGTGCCCAAATGAGTCAATCTGCAAACGAGAAGGTGATCAACGGAGGGCATGAGTATGGCGGCTGGTGCCGCCTTCCTTGCGGAATTGCAATGCCCACATCCTTGCTTCGAGCGAGGGCCAGGCCAAGGCAAGTGCAAGCTGACGGCACCCTCAGGTCCTCTGAGACCGATTTCAGTGCGTGGGAGGTTGGACTTCCGGCGGCATCCAGCCAGTCCGGCCGGTGCTCGAGCTGTGTACTGGCTTCTGCGTCTACAGTCGGCCTTCATCAGAAGGCACTAGAGGCCTGCGGGAGGCGGGAGCGCCACTGACCAGCCGCCCGATGATGAGGGTCGCGACGCCGTCCGCCATTTGGCCGGCCATGAGGACGGCCGCCGCCTGCCTGTGCTTGGCAGCGGCAGGCGTGGGCGCATCTGAGCGCTCCAATGGTGGCACTCAGTGTCGAGATAGACCGGCCAAGCCTTTCACTGACGGACGCCGCAGCCGCGGCGGCGGCGGCTGCTGCTCACCGAGGCGCGAGGCCGATGTCGGTGAGGAAGATGAGGAGGTAGGTGAACCAGCAGGCGGCGGTGAGGTCGTTCAGCATGTGGCCCGCGCCATAGAGCACCACGCGAGCGCGCGGGAACGGCGCCATGGGGTCGTGAGCTAAGCCGCCACCGGCCTGCTTCGCCTCGAGCAGCGGCGGCGGCGGCGGCGCCGGCGGCGGCGGCGGCAGCAGCGGCGCCTCCAATTCGTCGTCGGCCATAGCCTCCGGGCTTCACATGGCCGGCGGGTCTGGCGACGCCCCGAGCGGCTCCCCCACGCCTGTGACGAGGCGGCGCTGGCCACTGACCGCGCTCAGCGGCGATCCGGAGACGGCATCCGCGCCAGCTCCCTCCGCGACGGGAATGGCCGCGGCCACGGCCACTGGCGCGAGATGCCACCGCCAAGCGAGCTCGCAGTGGTCAAGCTGCCGCTCCCGCCGACGGCACTCTGCCTTTTGATAACCCACTGCCGGCTCTGGCGCACCAGTCACGCCGCCGCCGCCGCCGCCGCCGCCGCCACCGCCGCCGCCGTCGCCGCGGCAGGCGAAGCTGTGACGGCAATCTGGGCGGACAAACGACTCCACCAATATAAGGGAGTGGCGGTGAAAGGCCGAGGTAGCCGATTGCCGCCAGTGGCCCCCACCTGATGTGACGACGCTTTTCCCACGAGATGAAGCAGCTCTGGCAGAGCAACGGCGAATGGCCTTGTCGTTCGTTCGTCGGCTGGCCCCTTTGCGGCGCTCGCCCCCCGTTGGAAACCAATTTCTACTTTGGGTCGAAAGTGGGAGGATAAGACGGCGCCGGTAGTGTTAAACCCTGGGGTTGGGCAAGCTGGGGTCTCTCTCCGCTTAGCTCGTAGTTTGGCCCCTTCGAACCTTGTCAATTCTTTTCGGGCTGGCTTCTCACAGCCCTTGCCCCCATTGGGAGAGCCACTTCTTCTCTCTCCCCCTTCAGAAGGCCCGCCATAGCCGCGCTGCGCCCCCGGGCTCCCAGCTCGGCAGCCGCGGGCGCCTCCCCCTCCTTCCTTCCTCTCCCCAGCCGGCCCCGGCCTCGGGCCCGCCAAGGTGCCAGCCCCTTCCTTCCCTCCCCTTTGCAGCCTGCCATTCCGTGGCCCCCTGGCGGCCCCCAGCTGCGCCGCTGGCCGCCATTGCCGGCGCCGCCGTCGCCGCCGCCGCCAGGCGCGGAGCGGCGCTCAGGCCTCCGCTCGCGCTGCTGCGGGATTGGTGATTTGGGACTTCCGTTCCTTCACGCGGGCGCAGATGAACCGTGAGAAGCTCATGAAGATGGCCAACGCCGTGCGCACCGGCGGCAAGGGCAGCGTGCGGAGGTGAGCCGCTCCACACACCTCGTAGGCCTCACCATAAACCCACGTACCGCGGCGCTAGCCTTGCGGCCCCCACGGCCGCTGTGTGCCGCGGTGGCGCTCGGCCTTGCGGAATGGGACGAGCAAGCTCGCGCAGAGGTTACGGGCGGTCCTCCGCAGTCAGCCCTGTACTCTCCGACACATTCCCATTGAGACCCTACCGGTGTAGCGCTGCCCGCGCAGCATGCCTCGAGGACCTTGTGCACGCCCACCCGAAGAACCAGAGCAAATCCTGCGGAACTCAGACCTTGGCTGTGGATTCGAGCACTGTAGGATTTGGGTCTGCAGAGTAAATTGATAATGTGGTATAATAGCTGAGCCGGCTTTGGGCGGCCGCACGAGCAGCCAAGGCAGAGCGGTTGTTGCAGGAGTGTCTTGGACTCTCCACGGTAGCAGACAGACTCGCAGACACTGTAGTGCCTATGGCTGGCGGCGCGCAGGAAGAAGAAGGCAATGCACAAGACGACAACAACAGACGACAAGCGGCTGCAGAACACGTTCAAGCGGCTGGGCGTCAATGTCATTCCAGGCATCGAGGAGGTCAACATCTTCAAGGACGAGACTGTCATACACTTTGTCAACCCTAAAGGTGCAGGCCTTGCGCTCAGACCCCCTTCATGGAAACGCTCGTTGCGGCGCTGCAGTGTCGCTGCAGCCTGGGGTCACGTCTAATTGGAACATTCTTCAATATGTGTAGTTGCTAGAATGGGGATGTGTGTGATTCACAGGAACGAGTCTGCATACGTTTCGATGCTTTGCTGCAAAGCTGAGGCAAGCGAGCTTCCTATCTGCTCGGAAGAAGCAGAGCTGCTCTGAAAAGCAGGCGTTAGTGCGACAGGCGTCTGTAAGTTGTTGATTGTATCGCCAACAGCAGCTGATTCCCACGATTGTTATGCAGTGCAAGCCTCCATCGGCGCAAACACATGGGTTGTCAGCGGCACTTCTCAGACGAAGAGTAAGCTCTCATTCCTGGCCCGCTTCCATCTCAAGTTGCATACCTGTGTCATGCATTGCAGGCCAATGCTGACACTCTGGACTACAGAGGCTACGGTGCCAACTTCTTTTGACGAGTGTCTTGGCACGTGCTGCTTACTGACCGTTCTTACGCCTCCCTGCAACAGAGCTGCAGGATTTGTTACCTGGAATCATCAACCAGCTTGGTATGTATAGCAGTTGTGCTCCATATTTTACCTTACATCTCATTTTGCTTCCGTCTCCATCAACGACGTGCTCATCGCTTCCTTGTTGGTTCTGATACAACGCATTGGGAATGCAGGCCCCGATAATCTGGCCAATTTGAGAAAGATTGCGCAGCAGTACCAGAAGGGCACAGAGGCGACCAGCGGCGCCGACGCAGACGACGAGGATGATGACGTCCCCGATCTTGTGGAGGGTGAAACCTTCGAAGAGGCCTCTAAGCAGGAGATTGCTGCTTGAGGTCCACCAAGTGCTGCACTTGTGGGTGTCAGTGTCCAGATTCTAGCTTATCACTTATCGCAGGCTTCGGTGCCAGGTCAGCTCCTTCAACTTAGTGGAGAAGCTTTTGGGTTCACTGCTGCTCACTGCCGCCAGTGCCAGTTCTTGATTTGGCTATGTATGAAGGTGCCCCGTCATTCGAGCAAGTCATGCCATCCCTGCCAGCCGCATTCCTTGTGTAGCTGATCAACACGTCCCAGCCGAGCTGGTCACGGACTTGCTGCAGTACTGCAAATAGAAGGGCCGATGCCTGTCACAGTACTCTTAAGGAAATCGAAGTAGGTGCAAAAGCTGGTCCAATTAAATTGTAATTTCCACGGCTCTTGCTCCGCCTTTCAAGCTTGGCATATCTTTCTCTGAGCTTCACATCGAAGCCTCAAAGTCAGCTACACGGCAGTAAAACTTGTCTACAAGGTTTGATACTCCAGCAAGACTATGAGGTGCTTGTGAAGCTTCATGACAATCTCGCAAAAGACGAGCACTTTATATCATTGCTTATTGACTAGTTTGTATGTACATCACTAGGAGGATGCATCACTACTTGCAGACAGCATCGAGATCATGCTTTGAGGCCAAGTTCTCCACGTGTTTTGGGAATGAACAGGCCCTTGCTCTTCATTGCTGCTGGGAACCATCCGGTAAAAGTGCCAAATGGCAGCTGGGCGACACCATCTGCTCTTCCAAGCGAGACTAATGCCACATCAGGGCCAGCCTTGTAGGTTTTCAGTCCCTTGGCAGCTGGGTCAGCCAGGAGCTTCGCAATGTTCTGTGCAGCGACCTTGGCGTGCGCCTTGGCAAAGTATCCCTGCTTTGCTTCCTGTGTGGCCCAATACAGGAGTTAGCTCCTACGCGCATGCTTGGTTATCTTTGCTCTGTCATGCAAAGATCAATCGTCACAGGCACGTAGCACGTTTTCGAGAATATCATGCGGGTACTTTCTCTAGTGTACCTTGATGTCCGTGATATCTCCAATGGCGAAGATGTTGTTGTGGCCTTCCAGTCGCAGTGTGGAGTCCACATGTACTCGACCGCCTGAATCCAGGTTCTTAGCAAAAGAATCTGCGGATCATTGTCATGTTTTCAGCTGCCGAGGCTTCTACTTATTGCCGAGGTCATGACAGTTTCTTACAAGCTCGTTCCATACAAGCTCAAGCGCAATTATTACGACATTGGCAACTTTGACTTGCACACTGCAGTCAATTACTGCTTCACCTATGAGCCATGATGCGTCAGGCGTGGAGCCGGTGACAAACAGGACAACGTCCGCCGTAACGGACTTGCCATTTCTTGTATTGTGCACCTTTGTCCCTTCTGCAACTGCATGATTGCAAGTGACATTCACTAGCATTGTCAGTGTCCACCAAGAGCCCGCTCATTAAGCTACCAAATAGGCTGCTGCTGCATTCGCTGCAGATGACATGGCTCACCACTACTGCGCTCCACTCTATCTTCCAAGATGACCTCCACGCCCTTGGACTTCAACCATGCCAGGGCCTTTGCGCTAGCCTTGGGCTGCAGTACTTACCACAGTCAATGACCAGTAGTCACCACGTCATGCATCCTCACGAGCCGGAGCTCTGACTCACACAACATGCCAATAAGCGCATTTGGGCGAGCCAGTACCGCCACTCACCTTGATGAATTCCAGGAGGCGAGGGCCTGAATGAACCAGAGTGACCTTTTTGCTTGGCAGGTCCGTGACCAGCTCTCCAGCCAGCTCCACACCCACTGGCCCACCCCCAACAATTAGGAAGCTGTCTGCACCTTCGTAACGCTTTGCCTCTGCAGCAATCTCAACAATGTGTCGCAAGTCAATAAGTAGCAGTTAGTTGCTTAAGCTACAGGGCGGCGGAGGTTGCGTGAGGGCGCAACGTACATGCTGAGGTCTAAGAGCTGTAAGGTAGCCGCACTTCGAGTGACTACTGCAGATGACCTTCAGTCCTTACATTGATAGCAGTCAGCACATCGATTGTGATATAAACATGTGAATAGGAACGAGCAACTTCGTCTGATCAGAGAGCTGAATTTGGTGGAAGCAAGTGCGAATGAGCAAGTCACACCTGCCTTGAACCAGTTGAGCCGCTCAGCTGCTGACAATTGCGGGTACGCCGAGCTCTTGCTACCCGTGGCTATAACAAGGAAATCAAAATTAATCCTGCAAAACGTGTAGTTGCGGACATTTGCTGTGTCAGGTGTCTTTCACTTGTGAGACAAGGATAAACGAGATACAGAGTAACTAGTCCTCACCAATTATCTTGCTACAATATAACGCTTCGAACGAGCTGATAAAAATCATTCATGCCACCCTTGTGTCTGTAACCCGTGACACTATTGTGTAGCAGGTGGCTGCATTAGAACTGATAGTTGCAGTTGTCGTGGCAACAGTAGTCATTGCGCCAGAGCTCACTTCGGAGGATTCGTGAAGACCTAGCTGTCTGGATCGACCAACTTAAGGGCAAGCCTTGTTCTACCAGACCGTACTACTGCTCAAGATTAACCCTGCGTGCACAGATAAAGCCTCAGCGAAGCCCTCACACGCGGACTTACGTTGTTCCGTCTGCAAGGGTGACGGAGCTGGCAGTGGCCGTGCGGATCACGCCAACAGCCACATTGGCCTTCTTGAGGTACTCCTTGTGGGGTATCACAAACTGCACGATCGTGTTCTCCACATCAGGCGCTGAGGGCAGGCGCAGCGAGAAGGTGCTCAGCGACAGGAACGATGTGCCATATCATGCCGGGAGGCGGGACCATAACAGGGCCTGGGACTGCATGAGGGACGTGGATACCTTCTCCGCAGCAGCAGGCTCCACATAGCCCCGCAGCTCTCCCCACCGGATCTCGAAGTAGTCCTTGCTGAGACGCACACACGAGAGCAGCAGCACTCATAAGCTCAACAGGCGGACGCCTGCTGGATGAGCACGATCCTGCAGCTGCTCTAAGGCAGGCAGGCAGGCAGCAATCGTTCTGCTTCCTTTTTCTACTTTGGCAATTGATGAAATCTCTGACGACATTCCTGGGTTCCGTTGCTGCCGTGCGGCGGGGCGGGGCCGGGCACCAGTCGACCAGCGTGACGTCGGCGGCGTCCTCGAGCAGGCGCGCGGCGTAGGCGCCGGCGACGCCGCCGCCGGCGACCACCACGCGGCGGCCGGTAGCCATGGAGGGCGGCAGCGGCCAAGCTGCGGGGCGAGGGAGCGGGAGACGAAGCGAGAGCTCCCAACGGGAGGCAATGGCTTTGAGAGGCTAAGCCCAATGGAATTAAGTACGAGGAGGGAGCTCCGGAGGAGGGAGGTTGGGGGGGGGGGGTTTGGGCGCGCGAGGCCTGCCGGGAGGAGGGGGGTAGGGAGTGCCTGGGCCA
>WELB01000229.1:46160-58495 GCA_009602725.1 Spirogloea muscicola
CGGGCGCCGGCGCGCGGGGCCGGCTCGCGGAGTAGCGCCTGGCGGGGCATGGCCGGCGCGGCGGCGGCGGTCCAGAGGGCCGACGACGGCGGGCTCTCCGTCCCAGCGTGGCGCGAGGAGATGACGCACGTCCGCAACATCGGCATCTCCGCGCACATCGACTCCGGCAAGACGACACTCACGGAGCGCGTGCTCTTCTACACCGGCCGCATCCACGAGATCCACGAGGTAAAGGCCGGCGCCCCCACTTGGACCTGCGGGGTTATGCGAGCCCTGTACAGAAGGCCCGTCGTCGTCGTCGTCATCAGCCGGACGTGCAGCGGAGGCACGGGGCTTAGCACTACGGATGCGAAACCGAGCCCCACACACGAGGCAACTTTGTGCAAGCTTGGGTGATGGAGCTGGGCTTCACAAGAGGGCCGGCCCAGTGTCGCATATAGATAGTTGAGCTCCTGGCGGTGACCTCTGGAGAGCCCGGCATCTCGAAGTTGCGCCCATGCTGAGCTGAGAGCAAATTTGTCAAACGTGTCATCACGGGCTACTCAGGGGGCTGGACTAAGGAGTCACGCTTGGATAGTGCAGAGATTTAGTGCGACGGCGTTGGTTGTCTGTAACTTGCATGGTGTATCTGCTCCCGTTTCGATTTGCGAGCTGCGCAAAATGGGCTCCATGCAAGCTGTGCACAGCAATGGAGCGCCTGCAGGTGAAGGGCAGGGATGGTGTCGGTGCAAAGATGGACTCTATGGAGTTGGAGAGGGAGAAGGGCATTACCATCCAGTCCGCAGCGACGCACTGCACCTGGGGCAACACGCAAGTAAGTCCTTTGTGTGCTCAGAGATGGTCTCAACTACCTTAGGTGTTCTGCTCGTAACTCCATGCATAGTTACATATGCTTGCACTTATGGGGGCAGTGGGGCAGTGTAGTCATAGCATACTCTTGAGCAACGTGCAAGCACGGCAGCACAAGCCTTGCTTGCATGACCAAAGCCGGTTCACTTGTCCAGATCAATATCATCGACACCCCAGGCCACGTCGACTTTACTATTGAAGTTGAGCGGGCGCTGCGGGTGCTGGATGGCGCTGTGCTCGTGCTCTGCTCGGTGGGTGGGGTGCAGTCTCAAAGCATCACTGTTGATCGTCAGATGCGCAGATACGGGTAAGCTCAAGTTGTGCAGCATGGGTTGGCCACACCCACATGCCAGCAGTCTGGGCTCTGTTGTTCAACTGTATGGCTCTGTAGCCCATTATGAATCTTGCATTAGGGCTGCTTAAGGACAAAGTCGTCTGTGGCCTGAGCAATAAGTTTGAAGTGGGCGGAATGAAATTGGTTGCTGCATATGGTTCACTGTTCTTGTTGTAACGCAAGTCAACCTGTGACACTACTGTGACTTGGGCTGCTCCTGCAAATTCGCAATTTCAAATTGGAGTCCAATTCTAGACCTCAAGGCCACAAGTGTACAGGTCCAAGAGCTAGAAAGGGAAAATCTTGACAATCAACGAGCTGACCATGGCGCTGACCTTGTCGTTGCACGCACTGGCAATCACCCTTTAGATGCATGTCCAGGTATTCGAAGCACCAATGTTCACCTGAATCCGTATTTGCTTGATGACATACTGGCACCAATGGGATTGTTGCAGCGTGCCAAGGTTAGCATTCATCAACAAGCTTGACAGGACTGGGGCAGATCCGTGGAAGGTTGTGGACCAGGTCCGGAAAAAGCTGCGGCTGAATTGTGCTGCCGTGCAGTATCCCATTGGGTTAGAGTCCAATCTGGAGGGCCTTGTTGACCTTGTACATCAGAAGGCTGTGTATTTTCATGGCGCGCACGGGTAAGCAGGAAATCCTTTGCGGGCATCATATTGCTGCCCTACTTGGCCTGGAGGCATCTGATGAGGCTCTGCCAGCACCTCCAGGGGGACTTGGGAAGCCTTTTGACTGTGACAATGGACACAAGGAGACCTTCTCCTTATTGCACTTGTCAGATGGGTCATTGATTTCTGAGCCCTGTATTGATTGCCTCGTGCTGAATAGCTGTTACGTATCAAGTTGCAAATGACCTTGACTTGAAAATTACAGGGAAAAGACAAAAGAGAGTGAAGTACCTGGCCATCTGATTGAGAAGGTTTTGGCTAAGAGAAAGGAGCTCATTGAGGCTGTGTCGGAGGTAGACGATACTCTGGCTGAGAAGTTCTTGATGGAGGAGCCCATACAGCCTGAGGAACTCCAGGTTTCTGGCCTGGGGCGCTGTGACACTACCGAGATACACACTCTTCTTCGTCATCTGTTATCTCATCTTCTAATTCCCTGGGCTTTTTGCTATCTGTGGAATCTGTATGCTACGAGCTGCAGCTTCACTTATGAACTGTAGTGTTGTACTGCACGAGCAGCAATAAATGTACATGGTCTGTAAGCCCTGATCCAGCAATGGGGCTGGCCGCAGGATGCTGTCAGGCGTGCAACTCTCAGTCTTAAATTCATCCCAGTTTATATGGGGAGTGCTTTTAAGAACAAGGTTTTTGCACCCTTGCCCAGATTTGTGTTTGCATTGCATAGCCTGAGTGGTTTATCAAGTGACGATGTCTATTGTAAACAGAAGTATGTCATTGCTATGCTCTTGTCTACTGATAGTCAGACGTGCAACCGCTTGAATAAATGCTAGATTGAGTCCGATGTATGCTGATTAGAGCAGTATAATTGGTCACTACCAGATGACACCTGAGTGCTGTGCAAGGATTCTAATGTGTTCACCTCATACCGACATTTCTAGCTTCGTTGACTCGTGTGCAGGGTGTACAATTACTCTTAGATGGTGTGGTGGAATATCTGCCCTGCCCCACTGAAGTCAGCAATTATGCCTTGGATCAGAACAATGTCGAGGAAAAGGTGCTCCTAATGCAGTTTCTGAAATGGGGAGTTCAAGTCTTAGCTGCCTTGTACTTCGGACATGTGAACGGTAGTGGCATTCACGCATACTGGCATGGCTTAGCTGCAGACTGACCCAGGCATTGACAGCGCAACTGCAAGTCAGCTGAGGCCAGTTCACATTGCAGCGCCTGTACTGTCCATTGTTGTAGCTTGTCATCTGGATGTGGAGGACAAGTGCTTATAGGAATTCAGAAGAAGTGGTCATCTTTGGCATTGCGCTCCTTGACATTTTCTCATTAACGTAGCGATGTCCTGGCACTAGGTCTATCTGACTGGGTCACCAGAGGGGCCCATGGTGGGGTTGGCTTTCAAACTGGAAGAGGGCAAGTTTGGACAGCTCACCTACCTAAGGTTTGTCAGCTGGAGCAATGAGTCCTTTCCTGCTTGCCCAAGAGAGGAACCCATATGCCACCAATATTACAATTGATGCCATGTGTTGGGCTAGTGTCTACATGGCTCATGTCCCTTGTCCATCGTGTCTAAGCAAGTGTAGTGACACTGCTTCAGAATGTATGAAGGCACAATGAAGCGGGGCAGTTTTGTTGTTAACAGCTCAACAGGGCGCAAAATCAAGGTCTGCCTTGATTTACATGCTTGAGGTCACGCACCAGTCAGCAGTGTTGCGCATGCAATCCGAATTCAATTGCTCTTGATTGCTCTTCGTCCATCTTCCTGACAAAGCTAAGGCTCAATGCCAAGGCCAATCACAACTGATAGATTGGCCCTAAGCCCTCAACCATATGCGAGCCTCAAAATTAATCATGTGAATGCAAGTTGCTTCTGCAGGTGCCAAGGCTCGTTCGCATGCACGCGGATGACATGGAGGTCACAACCCATCTCAAGCTCGCAGTGCCCACCCAGTTTGTTGAAATTGACAGACATGACTAGGTCATATTATGGTGCCTGTTGATGTTAGTGACGGTGTGGGTGCCATCGCTGTGTCGCTCTGCATTCAGGACATACAAGAAGCGCGTGCCGGTGAGATTGTGGCCATGTTCGGGGTCGACTGCGCCACAGGTACGGTCGCCATGTCATGTTGGAGGGCGCACTGCAGGCCTATCACGATCTACCATTGCTTGCTGAGCGAGGAGCTCAGACGCATCGCGTGCCTTTGCCAAGCTGGGATCTTGGAACACAATGGACTGTCCTAGATTTGATCTCTTGTTTGAGAAGCTCAAAATACATGCCTTATTTAAGCATGAAATTCGGGGAAAGACATCTCAAAATGCACCTTGTTAACTACCAAGCTAGGCCATTGTCAGCTGTCTTGACCAAGGAGATAGCTCGGCATGAACCTAGTGGAGGTCATTGCAGGAGATACTTTCACTGATGGCTCGGTGAATTATACTATGACGTCCATGAACGTGCCGGATCCGGTCATGTCACTGGCCATCTCACCTGCTTCCAAGGACATCAGTCCTCAGGTGCCCTGCTTGCTAGTCTGTCTATTTGCAGACTTACAGCACTGGTTGTTGTCCTTGTACCCATGAGGTAGACTACAACAGGAGAAAGTGCAGGGCTGCTTCACAGCCAGCTATTTAACAGGATGCTAGACTCTGGCTTAGACATTTGGATTGTGTTTGAAGTTCTACATCATCATGTGCTCGCTGATGCTGGCCCTGGTTGTTCTGCTTGATCAGTTTTCCAAGGCTCTTAACCGATTTCAAAGGGAGGACCCCACCTTTCGCGTTGGTTTAGACCCTGACAGCGGCCAGGTAAAACGACCTATGATTTTGTACTTGTGTTAGGAATGACTTGAGTTTGGATGTGAACAGATACAGGTACTTCACAGTCAGGTCGGATTGTGAATACCAATGCTTTACAAGTATTACAAATGTATCACGCGCTCAGAAGCATGTGCAAGATTCTGAACAGCTGAGAAGGCAGCCTTTGCGTGGTCTGGGCAGGCAGAAGTTATCAGCTCTGAGGGCACTTGCACAAGGTCATCTGCTGGAGCCTGGTTTTGTCGTCAATCATTCCTTGCCTGTTGTGCTACATGTGCAGACAATCATTTCAGGCATGGGAGAACTACATCTTGACATATATGTGGAGAGAATGCGACGTGAGTACAAGGTAGTGTAGCCTGCTTCTAGCATTACAGTGAAGTAGGAGCATCGTCAAATGAGCCAGTCCAAAGGGCTCTGCACTTGCTGCCATGTCTGACACTGCTGACACAAAGAGTTCTTTGCAAGTCACGAGCACATAGGTGCTGTATTATGCAACTTTGCACCAAGCTTCTAGTGTACTGCATGCAGTGATGCCCGTGATTGCCATGTCATGGCGCAGGTCGACACCGTTGTTGGCAAGCCCCAAGTGAATTTCCGAGAGACATTGACGCAGAGAGCCGACTTTGACTATCTCCACAAGAAGCAGTCTGGAGGGCAAGGTCAATATGGACGCGTGTGCGGGTAAGGCCCGCTAGGTCGTTCTTAACGTCAACTTTCCATGTTGTACGTACCTATTCGAGTAGAAGAGCGTTCATGTATTTCCTGCAATAATTGCCTCTTGAATGCCGCGCTCAGAGGGCTGGGGACTAGGCCTACACGATACACAGGATGTTGGTGCACAGTCTGGTGGATTGCCAAGATTTGCTGCCCGCTGAAAGTTGCTAGTTGCGCCCAAGGCAGGCCAGAGAGTTGCTTGTATCAGGAACAAGGACCTCATCTGCTGCGACTGCTTTCATCTGTGGCTCTGTTGACAGGTTCATAGAGCCCCTGGAAGAGGGGCCAACCAAGAAATTTGTCTTTGAGAACCAGATGATTGGCCAAGCAATCCCCTCGAGTTTCATCCCAGCAATCGAGAAGGGCTTCTTGGAAGCTGCCAATAGGTACTGCCATCCACCTGCTTGGGAAGCAGGCAACAGAGGGTCCCACTGCATGTGTCCCAAGGCAGCAAGTTATGTCTCCAACTGGGCACCTGCCTCTCTGCAACACTGCACAAAGGCCAGAGTGAAGGGCTCACTCTGGCCTTTGATGGACCTCCGAGCAGCGGCTCGCTCATCGGCTTCCCAGTGGAAGGAGCGCGGTGCGTCCTGACGGACGGGGCATCTCACGCAGTTGATAGCTCCGAGCTGGCGTTCAAGCTCGCTGCTCTATACGCGTTCCGACAAGTAAGTGACATGTCTGCTGACAGGCGAAGAACCTCAAGTGTGGTCCTATTGAGCAACTTTGCCAAGCTCAGCTGTTCAGAAATTCAGGCTGGACATGATGGTGCTGCCACTTCTTTGGGACCTTCGACAGCAAGGAGCTGCTGACTGTCGTGCTTGACAACCTTGTTCCATGTGAAGCTTTAATGAGCCATCATGACCTGGTTACTGTTTTCAGTGCTACATGGCTGCAAGGCCTGTCATACTGGAACCGATAATGTCCGTGGAAATAAAGGCTCCTGTTGAGTTTCAAGGAGCCGTAGTGGGAAATGTCAATAGGTAAGAGTGCATTCAGTGTTCTCTCTTAACGATGGCACTTGCTCTTTCCCCAATGTGAAGTACAAGCAATGGCTACCACTGCGTCTACTTGAGTAGTGCTTTGCGTTCCTGCTTAACTGCGTCAACGTGATTTGCACTTAGGTTGAAGGCCTCTTTACTCTCAGATTAGATTGGTTTCCCTGGTCATGGTTATTAAATTGATGTGCACATACAGTCAGCACAAGTCCAGGTTGTTATGGTAATTGTTGGTCACACAAAGTAGTTTTTGTTCACATAGCCATGGACTTGCTGCTCTGCAGGAGGAAGGGCTTGGTGGTTGGAAGCGACCAAGATGGGGATGATGTTACTGTCACTGTACACGTATGCATCCCTCCCTTTCAGCACCCAGGTTCTCATTGCCGGATGTACATTACATATCTGCTCACGATCTTATATAGGATATATGTATTTCTTGCCGCTTAGGGTTGGGTTTGGGGTTTAGGGTTAGGGTTGACGATCTTTCAACTACATACAGCTGGCAAGGGGCACTGCGCTTCATGCATGGTGACTGATGGCCTGCCAGGTCTGGTATTTTTGGACTGTCTCTCGCAGGTGCCACTTAACAACATGTTTGGCTACTCCACGGATCTCCGGTCCATGACTCAGGTCAATGCTCACAAAGTCTGAGAGTTACTTCTTGGTTGCTATTATTACGCTGTAAATTACAATGCAGAAGACACATTGTTACCTGCTGTACTGAGACACTCTTGAGAACAGCACCATTTACTCCAGCGGTTTGCTTCTGATACCTGATGGACGCTGGAATGCCAGGGCAAGGGGGAATTCACGATGGAGTATCTACAGCACGGAGCCGTGCCGCAAGATGTGCAAGCACAGCTGATTGCAGATCTTAAGAAGGGCAAATCCTGAGCTGACTCCTGATGTTATCTGTCTCGTCGATGCTTTACGGCATACTTGGCGGCTCAGAGGCACCTTCGCAAGAGAGAAGGCGCGCGGTGCGCATGAAATTGAAAGGGGGGCCAATCCTAGCCTTACAGATGTTCTGTTGTTAGCATGAAATTTCCTACTTACTCCCACACTGCTGGATTATCCTAGTGGTTATCAAACACAGTGCAAATTGCACAAAGTCGATGCATACATATTTCACTGGGATAGGCAGATTAACACCATCGCCCCACCAACGCTTTCAAGTCTTTCTAAGTTCAAACGCTCAACACCTAGACCTGTTGACTTTTGCTAGAAGTGACTAGGCTAGGTACATGTACAGACGCTTGCGGGAGCAATTTGCAGAGAGCCAAACCAGATGCGAGGGGTGGTTGATTGCCATCAGTACTGCCTTGACCTGATGATAGACAGTTCCAAAAATTAGGTCGTGTTACCCCTGATCGCTTCACAACTTCTTTGAGTCTTTGGGTTTCTGGACGCAGTTGTCCAATGATAGAAATCACATGAACTTGTGAGATAGCTGTCAGCACTCCACGTTGTGCAGCTTGTTTGAAGTTCTTGTTCCTCTTCCTACTTATGAAGATACAGGTGCTTCCAAGATCACCTTCAAAGATGACCAATGCCTGATAAACTGAGTATTATCCAAAAAGTCACAAGTTGAGGGACTGCGCGTCTTTGACAAGGAGCACTCTTATCGAGTGCTCAAGCACGCGGGCCTCCATTATGCAAGCAACGTAGCAAAGACTGGAATGGTGCGAGCTCAAGAATGAAGTGCTCATCCGGGTGCACATCCCCCAGTTCTTGCAACAGGTTTACTGCCTATTTTGGAAGTGCCCTCATGTACCTCCAGTCTAAGCTGCTCACAATCATTTGTTGTAAATACGTCACATGGCCCTTGTGTCCGTGAAGAAGCTCTCTGAATCATCACTTGAGGCTTGTTACTTACAACCATCATATCACCAGAGCCATCATTTATACAAAAATTGATCTTCTTAATCATCTGCTGCTATAAAACAGCGTCAACAAGCCCTGCTCACCAGAGCGACGACGCAAGCTCCTGGATCTAAACAAAGCAAGGGACAAATAACGAGACAGCAGGAGGAGCATGAATGACACCGCCAAGGAAACAAGTTTTGTGTGAATGAATGTGGTTGCATGCTGTGCCCTGCTCACAATGGCGTGCAGGGGCAAAGTGAATGTAGAAATACATAATCTGTCTCAACTCCCAATCTCCAGTGGGCCAGCAATCCTGGAGCTCCAGACCACCCAAGCTATGTACTAAGCGCAGTGTGCAGCGAGGCGTGCAGGGCTGGAGCTGAAGCCACGCCCCTTCCGAGCAGCGGCCACGTCCTTGCTCCCAGCACGCCGGCAGACATGCCGCAGGTTAGTTTCCTCAACGAAGGCCAGAAATGCAGGAGTCTGCTGAAACCTAAAGCCGCAGAAGGAGCTGTAAGTCATTTGTTCGCTGGAGCAGCAAGCTCAAGACCTGGCCGCCACGATGCCCGAGTCTATACTCACACCCCTGGATGTTCCACTATTGAGGACCATTGACTCGGTCTTGGACTGCATCAATGTTATCTCTCGCTCTTGTGACCTGTCATCGGACTCGTCGCCTGATATTGACATCCTCCGCGCTGAACCTTGGGGTGTTCGAGTATGCACAGTGTCGCTCCTTCCATATCGTCGGTCAGCCATGCTGCTGTGTGTTCCATTGGCAGCTCCAGCTCTGAGCACCTCACCAGGCTTCGCTGTACCTGTAGATTGTGAACCAAAGTCAAACAAATGAGGCAGCAAAACAAGCAGAGGTGGGAAGCGAACATGAGCCAGAGTACATGGCCAGCCTGTGTTTTCTAACTAACGGCCGTTCTAATAGTGGTCATGTCCACCTTGAGCAGCTTTTGGCTGACTGGTAGCTGTTGTTGACACCCTTGCACCTGTACTCCTACGGTCATTGTCTCTGTGGTACTTGGCAGCTTCCTCTTGATAATCTGCAATCCTCTCTCTGAAAGCCAATACCATAGCTCGAGTCAATGCCACAAGGCCAGGTGACGGTGAGTCATCTAACTGTAGGTGTCTTCCCACATCGTAACGTGTTGACCATCTCAGAGTTACAGAGTCCCATAAGTCAGCCATACCTTGGAAGGGAAGCATGCTGCCTTTCGAGTTGGACATTGCTTCCAGCTGCACCCTTTGAGTACTGCTCTTCCAAGTGTGCGAATTGTCTCTTGAATTGATCAACAGCGCTGCTTGACAAATGCACCAGACTGTAGACTTCTCAGTGCTTGCAACGGAAGCATAAACATGGAGAAGATGGAGAAGATGCGAATGAGCACTTTAACTTATTCTCGATAAAGAGTGGATCAACGAAGGATGGTGCACAGAAATCACTGGAAGTATACCAAAGCGCACCTTGGATACATAAAATTTGCGTGATCCAAGCCATTCAAGTACTCCTTGAGCATTTGAGGGTGGTACTCCAAGATCTGGTAACACACACAAAGGTCCACCATTACTTGGGCATGAACCATATTGCTTGAATGCTTCACCACCAGCACGCTCCACCTTGCAACAAGTTATGCGAAGTGCGCAGCAAGACATTGAACAGAGGGTGTCCAATTTGTCTACCATACCTCCCTGTAGATCAGCTCCCTGACATCATCCATATTTATGCGCCTCCTTTCAAACTCAAACTCCATCTTTGTAATAGGCTGTGCAGATGGCTCCCTCTCCACTTTAGCAAGTCCCTTGAAATACGGATCTGCTAAGGCCTGCAAGTGGGATTCAATAAATGCATAAATAGAAGAATGAGGTGTGCAAATAGTAAAGAGTCATCGACAAGACCAGCTACACCCAATTGACGAAGTAGACAAGGTTTACCTCTTCTGCACTGGGTCTTTGCGTGGGATCAAAAGCCAACATCCTTTCAAGAAGGCGCACGGCTAGTGGATCCGCGTTTGGAAACTTGGATGTCAATGGCACCGGAGGCTTTTTCCTCATGCTGCTCAAATAGCGCCGTGCCTTCTCATTCCGAACCTGTACCAGCTGTACATAATCAGGCCCTTGGCTCCTGCATGACTATCCTACTTTCATGTGCCTGCCAGTGCCAGATTGTACCACCACCCTCTGCCACGTACTTTGCACGTGAATCATCACTCCAGGGAAAAAAAGTGCAGTACTGAGAAGAGTAGGTGAGGCGTGCTTGCTACAATGAGTTGTAGCTTGCACCTTGGCAACAGATTCAGAGGAGGGGCTTCCAAGAAGATCTGTCATCAGCTCGAGCTGATGCACAACGTTCTTTCCAGGAAATAGTGGCTTGCCAGTCAAAACTTCGGCAAAGATGCACCCAATGCTCCAAATGTCAATGGCAGGGGTATACTGCAGATACCACGCTCACTGTCAGGTGCTGAAGCACAATAACCTGTGGTAAAGCACTACCTCTTCTGCAAAAGAACTGTCACATATGACGGAGGAGAGGTGCAATCCACCACAAGAAATCCAAGCCACTATTTTCCACAGGTGAATGGCGCATGGTGTTGTGCTACGTCTATAATTGCTCAAGGTGGCAAGACGACCCTGTGAGTGCTTTTCAGACTCTGCGAGCACTTGTGAGTGCACCAATGTACCTTGGAGAAGAAAGAACCACACAGTTCAGGCGCCCTGTACCATCTTGTGGCCACATAGTCCTACAACTCCCACAATGTACCCATTAGCTTGGACTGAACAATGATCAGGCAGGGCAGGAGATCACATGTATGATGCAATTGTAAAGCTCCTGCCAATATTCTGTGCACCAACGACCTGCTCAGGCAGAAGGATGACCCTCCGGAAATTTGACCAATAAGCAAACCACAACTGCAGACCTAATTGAGTTGACCCCAGAAGGCCACGGGCCTGAGGAGCACAAATAGCAGCCAGCACCTTCCCTGATGACCCCTTGTCAACCCTGGCAGACAAAACCGTGAAGCAGGACCTGCTGCTAAGACATCATGTTCAGCCTGGATGCTTACTGTCCAGAATATAGCGGTCGGCGCATCATTGAACGCCACCCGAGCAAGGCCAAAATCACAGATCTTGAGCTTGCAGTCAGCATTTGCCAGGACGTTCTTTGGCTTCAGATCCCGATGGAAGACGTTGGCTGTTGTGTCATCAACAATGTCAGAGCCACCATAAGAATCGGAAATGGTCGAGCAACTTCTGGTCCACCAGACCAGAGCAATCCAGCTGGTACATGCCTCGTCATGACCAGCTGACCCACTGACATTGTGATAGCATAAATCTTGCAAGGGCTCCATGTGGACGCCCGCATACCTGTATGGATATACTTCAGAGCCCTCAACAGCTGGTAGAGGAAGAACTGGTAGTGCTCTGGAGTCAGGTCATCATTGGCTTTGATGACCTGGTGCAGATCCGATTCCATGAGCTCGAAGACGACGTAGATGTCCCTGAACTCCTGCCTCGACGGGGGCAACATGATGTGCTTCACATCCACGATATCCGGATGCCTGAGTAGCCGCAGGAGTTTGATTTCCCGCAGGATGCGCGTGGCGTCAGAGACATGCTCGAAGATGTCGTTGATCTTCTTGATGGCCACCTTCTCGCCCGTGTGGGTGTCAACGGCGGAGCAGACGACGCCATAGCTCCCCCGCCCTATCACCTCCTGTATCTGGTACCGGCTGGCCTCCCCATACTCGGTGAAGAATTCGCTCTCATCCATGATCCGCGCAGGCCCCCGGGGAGGGGGCACGAGCGCGCGCCCCGGGGCGCGGTGCGCGGCGTCCCGCTCCGGACGGACCCGCGCCGGCAAGCAGCACAGCCACCGCGGCGGCAGCGGCGGCAGCGGCGCCACGGGGAGCGCCACGGGCAGGGGCGGGGGCGTTTTCAGGGCGGTCAAGCGAGCCACCGCCGCCTTCCAACCCCCCTGCTCGCAACGGCCGGGCTTTCGAGGCGAGGCTAAGGAAACGCCGGTGGCGGCGGCGGCGGCGGCGGCGGCGGCGGCGGCGGCGTTGGTGCGTTGACGCCGGGCGTGCCGCCAGGAGAGGG
>WELB01000229.1:66206-104511 GCA_009602725.1 Spirogloea muscicola
CGGACCCGTCGAGGCGGCGGGCCCGAGCGCCGGCGCCGCCGCCGCCGCTGTGCGACACGAGCCACGTGCTGCAGCAGGGATACGAGGACGTGCTGGCGCGCTACGCGCTGGGCCGCGAGCTCGGGCGCGGCCAGTTCGGCGTCATCCGCCTGGCGACCTGCCGCGCGACGGGCGCCCGCTGGGCCTGCAAGTCTATCGCCAAGGCCAAGCTGGCGTGCCCGCAAGACATCGCCGACGTGCAGCGTGAGGTGCAGGTCATGGGCGCCGTCGCCGGCCACCCCGCCGTCGTCGGCCTCCACTCCACCTTCGAGGACCGCGACTCGTGAGCCCCTCACCCCCCCTCCTCCTCCTTCTGCTCTCCTCTGCCTGCCATGGCTTGCCGGCAGCTTCTCTGCAGCCCCGTGCCATTGGGTGCTAGCCCTAGCGAGTGGCCGCTGCAGATGTCCTTAGCTGAAGGCAGCCGGTCATGGCCCTCACTTGCAGGGTCCACCTGATCATGGAGCTCTGTGAGGGCGGTGAGCTCTTTGACCGCATCATCAAGAAGCGGCGATACGTGGAGCGTGAGGCGGCTATGGTCGCGCGCACGCTCGTCTCTGTCATCGCCCACTGCCACAGTCGCGGCGTCATCCACCGCGACCTCAAGCCCGAGAACGTGCTGCTGTGCACGCAAGAGAGCGACGTGGACGTCAAGGTCGCCGACTACGGCCTCGCGCTCTTTGCCGCGCCCGGCGACCGGTTGCGTGGCATGGCCGGCAGTGCCTACTACATCGCGCCGGAAGTGCTCGCCGGGTGCTACGGCTATGCCGCCGACGTGTGGAGCGCGGGCGTGATCCTGTACATCCTGCTGTGTGGCGTGCCGCCCTTCTGGCACGAGCGTGAGGAGGGCATCTTCGACGCCATCAAGCGCGGCGCCGTGGACGTCACGACGGGCCGCTGGGCTACTGTGTCATCCGATGCCAAGGACCTTGTGCTGCGCATGCTGACCAGGGACCCCGCGAGCCGTATTACCTGTGCTGAGATTCTCGGTATGGCTCCACCTCCATTCTCCTCTCCTTTTTGAGTGTCCCGGCAGGTGCTCGCAGCACTCCTGGCCCGAGGTCTGGCATGTTCGTAACAAGTGTAACTGCCAGCCAGCGCTGCTCAGTGCCACTGACGTTGGTGCTTGCCTTCCTTGCTCCCGCTCGTTGCGTGCAGCGCACCCTTGGATTGTGAAACAGACCGACGGCGCTGGCATGGTGCTGCCGCCGGCACCGCAACCTCTCCCCTCGTACTTTCAGCCGCTCAACCATGCGGGGGGATCAGCACGATTCTCGTCTTGCTCCTCCGAGGGGGCCCTGAAGCAGGAGCTCGCCACAATGGGCTCTGCCAGCAGCATGAGCACCGCACCGTCGTTCAACTCGGACGACACCTACTCACCGCGGAGCGCGCCCCCTACGCCACGGCCCCAGGACAGCATCGCTGAGAAGATTAGCAGTGGTGGCATCGGTCCTCTTGACAAGAGCCAGAGGAGCGCTGGGGGCAAGCCGCCATTGGGAGCGGCAGCCACCACGGAGCAGCTCTCGCGGCCGACGTCCACATCGTCATCGAACAACTCGAGTCCAAACAGCGAGGAGTTTGACCGCTGGACGTCTTTCGACCAGGTCTCGGACCCGACTTTCGGCGAGTTCCTGGGCAGCGTCATTTCGCGGCTGGGCCATACTGGCTCCAGTGCAGGCGTGGGCACCATTGGGAAGGTTCGCGTCGAGACGCAGGATGAGTGCACATGCACTGTAGTCAGCACCACGCCCCTGCGCGAGACAATCATTGTTGGTAAGCACCCTCGCTCAGGACTGACCCTCTGTGATGCTGCTTGTCTTGCCAAGCATTGCTAAGTACAGTGACTGAGAGCTTTTCCTTCTTAATTGTGACAGTTGACGGGCACAATACTCATTCTAGATGCATCTTTGCTTACAGATTCAGTGAAAGGCCGTTTCCTAGTGGTCCACGACCGGTCTGAGAAGCGGATAGGCTGGAAGCACCTGCCTGGTCGGGAAGGAGGGGGGCATGCTGCCGACTTCACCTGGTCACCTTGCCCCAGCAGGTAGTCCTGGGACGATGCTGACGCCAACATCGACAGACACCCTGACTTTGTGCCTGGCGGCAGCTGCACGACAGCCCCAACAGCCTCAGGCTTCTGAGGGACGCGAGAGAACGCCACTCTCTGCACCTAAATCCCTGTCCGCGCTCTCATCGTGACTGCGGCGGCTGAGCTGTGAACAAGCTATCCCTGCCCAGGGAAAGTGTTCGCAATTCAGCCCTGGTTCAGTTGAGCCCGTTGTAATTACCACCCCTCCCTATTCTTCAGCCCCTTTCTTTCAGTACAGCAAGGTCTACAAAGTAGCACAATAGAGGAGGGCCGTACCTGACCTGCTCATGTTCCTTGTGCGCCCTTCAAGATGAGGCCAGCGACGTAATCGGCGTCGTTTTTGGATATCTGCAAAAAGGCAGAAGGCAAAGGTGTGGACTGTGTGGAGCTGCAGGGGCATTCCCTTGACAAATGAAATTTGCCCCTGCATGGCAAGACGAATGCAAAGATTGTCAAGGCTAAATGTTGTCCATATTGTCATTTGCCGTTACGAATTACCTTGGTAGTAGCATGTCACCACTGGCTTCCAGCAATTGCAGTCTCTCTTCACCACTGTGCTAAGGCATGGTGTGCAGCTCGCCAATCTGCACAACTGAAACCGGGTGGCTGACTGTCAAGAAGCCAAGGGAGTTATATTGGCCACATACTCGCGTCTCCTTTGGCTAGGTCATCGGTTCCATCTTTGACAAAGGGTGTCACCTGCTGTCACAATCAAGTGGCTTGCCCTTGTTCAGGGCCTGCATTCTGTCAAGCTGCACCAAAATAGGTGGAAGAATGTTTGACAAGATCCACGCATAGGAATGCAGATTGATATGGGCTGGCATGCTTGCGACCTTTGAGCACTGCCCTTGGAAGGCCCCTTACATCCACAGACGGGAATTGTCATAGTCTCAATGCAGTTGGCCGATGGTGCCTTCTACCTTGCAATCTTGCAGGAGAAAGCCACTGGCAAGTACATGGAGCAACTGCAGCAAAAAAGCTCTGTGCTCATGCCTTGCTTGGCCCACCTACATTACAACCATGGACTGGACATTGTACTCCCTCGGAGTAGCAACCTCAAAAAACACATCTGCCTACCTTCTAGCCACTCCTGAATCTGCTTCTAGAGGTGCTGGATGGCGGGACGCCCTCGCGAAGCGCCGCAGGGCAGCAGAGGACGAGGCGGACGCCGTTGGGACCGTGTGAGGAATGGTGCGGCGCGCATGCATTGAAAGGAGGCCGAGCCGACCAGGTTCATCGTTCAGGCCAAACGTTGTGCAGACAAGGGGGCTACACCAAGCCATTCCCTAGGCTAAGAGGAAGTGACAGGTGGTAACACGTTGCGAGGGGTCCAGCCAGGGAGGAGCGAGAGAGCTGGTGCTGCTCCTGGGCTGGCTCTCACAGCCACCGGCCTCTACTAGAAGCGTCCTTCCTCCTGACAATTGAAGTAAGGTGGCTGACTGCGACGTACCTGACCCAACTTGCCCCTCAGCATTTCTCTTACCAGGAGCTGCCGCTCTACTTCCGGAAGTTGGCTGGCAAGGTCGTCTGCTCAAGCTGTGCTGGGCTGGCCTCCTCCGGTGTCACCGTCCTGCCCTACCGCTTTCTCTACGTTGTTCTGGGCTGGCCGCCCACAGCAAGTTGGCCTCTCTGGAGAAGGAAACGCTCTTGCATCAAATAGGTCCTGTGCGAAGGCCAGCCCAAAGAATTCGGACTTTCTTTGGAGGAACCGGAAAGCGCAAATCACCCGACAAAGCTACGTAGCTACTACAACAGGGCCTCTCTGGAGGTGCACCCGCTCCCTGGCTGTTCAGCGGACCGCAGCTCGGGGCCAAGCTTAGCACGGGGCTTCACCACCCCGACTGAGCTTCCACAGCGGATTCCGGCCCCTTCTAAACTGAAAGAGGTGCCTCTTTCCCTTGAGCGAGCTACTCTGACTTGATGTTGCTCACTCGCGGGTACTGAGCTTCCCTCTGCATTGTCTCGTATTTTGTAGTGTAGTCCTTTTTCGGCGCCTCTTTCTTTGGCTTTGGACGTTGTCCATATCTTTTTGGGCTGGCTTTGCCAGCCCCTCTTCTCTATGGGCGAGCACTTTCTTCTTTTCTTCTAACCTAGTCTAGTCCATTTCGGGCTGGCTTTCAATAGCCCTCACCCCCTTAGGATGAGCCTAACGGCGCATTTCGGCTCCTTCGGACCTTTTAAATTGCTTTCGGGCTGCCTTTTCACAAGCCTCGCCCCTTGACTCCATGGAGGCGGTCGTCACCCAACCACATCCACAGACTGAGCTTCCACTACGCCCAATAACGTACGTTGTATAACTCAGGGGATATTGAGCTTCCAGTGGACACTTGAGTCGCCGTGTGCTTTAGCGCTTACCTTGCCCCTTCGAAGATTGTTCATCGTGATCTGGGTCAATTACAGCCATTTGCCCTCTGCTCGATAAGTCTTTTCTCTGTGAACCTGCTCTGGACATCATTTGACGTGAGGAGAATCCAAGGCGCCATCCGCGGGTGCTGCCTTGCCGGACCCGTGCCGCTGCACCTGGCACGTGGCCACCAAGGTGCCGCCTTTGTCGGGCAGTCAGGAGGATCTCTGTTGCTCCTCCCCTCGGCATTCTATCTGCAGCTCCGTGGGCCCAGGCGGACCTCTGCTACCATGTGCTCCGCAGTGCTGCACCCCGCCCCGACTCGTGGAAGGCTCTAACCTTCTTCAGGCTGGGGTACGGTCAGCCATGCGAGCTGCAGTGGCGGGCGGGGGGTGATGCGGTGGAGACCCTCCACTCCACTTGGGGCGCGCGCCAAGGGGATCCACTGGCGGGGTTCTACTATGCGCTGGCTCATCACCGTGCGCTCCAGGCAACGGTCGCAGTTCACCCCGGCGTCCTCGTGCCGACATACGCTGATGACACCACGCTGGTGGGGAAGCCAGAGGATGTCGCAGCTGCCTTTGCAACCCTCCAAGTGCAGCTGAACGCGATCCGCCTGGACATTCGGGCGGACAAATGCAGCGCCTGGTCCCCTCAGGGCCTGCCAGCCCACCTGCGCCTGCCCGAGGGTGGCCAGACAGCAGCCGTGGGCCTCACCCTCCTCGGCTTCCCCCAGGCGCACTTGCGACGGAGCAGCTGCAGGCGCGGCTGCAGGAACACCTCCGGCCGGCGGACCGTCTTCACACGCTGCAGGACATGCAGCTGGCGACCGCGACGCTGACACGCTGCATCGCGCAGCGGCCAATCTATCTGGCCTGCACCATCCCTCCCTCATCGGCGGTGAAGGCAGCGTATGCGGCTTTTGACTCCGGCATCCTGGCGTCCGCGGCCACCCTCGTGCAGCACCCTTCGTTCCTCACCTCACCAGCTGCGCTGCTGCAGGCTAGCCTGCCGACCAGCCGCGGCGGCTTGGGATGCCGCTCAGTTGCCCGGGCCTGCGAGGCGGCCTACATGGGTAGCTGGGCTCAGGTGGCAGCCCCCATGTGCCAGAGGTTCCTCGTCCACGGCCAGCGCGCCCTGGAGCGGGCGGCAGCTAAGTGGAGATCGGCCAGCTGCCCTTTCAGGTTGCCCTCCGCTCTGCCCGCGACGGGCTCCTGGCGGTCCACCCCAACATGTCGAAGCAGGCCGTCCCTATCCACCTCGCCCACACCCCTGACCTGCGTGCCCAGGCACGCTTCTCGGCGCTGGTTGAAATGGCGGCCTCTGACCAGGTGGTGGAGCTTCTCCCTCCGTCTGACCTTCGAGGGCGCGCCCGGCTTCTCTCAGCCTCCTCCCCTGGGCCGGCGGCGTGGTTATCAGCGTTCCCACTCCACGCGGCGCTCACCATGCCCGATGAGGTCTTCAGGACGGCGGTCCACCGGCTCTTGGGCCTCCTCCCTCCCTGCCTCGTGGGCGTCACTCAGTGCGAGTGCGGTGCCCATCACGCTGAACCTGCGGAGCTGGCTGCGCACATGCGTACATGCTTAGTTGTGCACACGGGGGCGAGCGGACCGCTTCCCACGATCTCCTGCGAGATGATATGCAGGGGGTGTTTACGGAGGCTGGCTTCAAGGTGGCTGTGGAGAACTCCTCAATAATGCCCATCCAGCTGGGCGCGGACGGCCAGCCCCATACACGACGCGCCGACCTGGTCGCCATCCCGCCCGGCGGCGGTCTCCGCATCATCGCCGATGTGGTGACACCTGACTGCATCGACTCCGCCAATCCCACCAGATCGGCGTCGTTTGCAGGGCACGCGGTCGGCCTGGCGGCCCGGAGCGAAATATGCTGATCACCCGGTGGGTGATGAATTCGCGGCCCTGGTGATAAATGTACACGGGGCTTTCGGCAGCCGCTGGTTGGATCTCCTTCAGCGGCTTGCCCGCCAGGCCATTGACCGGCGGCCGGGTCTGCCAGGGGCGATGCCCGGCTTCAACGCCGCCGATTCGCTCGCCCAAGTCTTCCCCAGCGCCTGGCGGTATCGCTTCAACGCTCCCTTGCCCATGCCGTCCACACGCGAGCAGGCCGTGCTATGGCCGCCGCCTCTGCGTCTCAGCGGAGTGCCTCTTTCCCTGCAGCGACCTGATGTTGCTCACTCGTGGGTACTGAGCTTCCCTCTGCATCGTCTATGTGTTTTGCAGTGTTTTATAGTGTAGTCCTTTCTCCGGCTCCTCTTTCTTTGGCTTTGGACGTTGTCCATTCTTTTTTGGGCTGGCTTTGCCAGCCCTTCTTCTCTACGGGCGAGCACTTTCTTCTTTTTCTTTTTCCTTCTCTGCCGCCTAGAAAAGTCCGCTCTTCCACTGGGGCGGGAGCTGTGAACGGCCAGCCCAGAAGGAGAGGTCCACAAGGCCGACAGGCCCCAAAACTACACACAGGTATGCAAGAGACTGAGGGACGGTCCATATCGGCTGAAAGGCGACGCAGCCATGGCTGGCTGGAAACGGCGAGTCCTGCAGGTGCTTTGGGGAAGTCCATCGCCTCATCTAGGACCTTGTTCATTCGTCATCATGAGCTGGCCAAGCACAGCCATCGCCCACTACTGGAAGAGTCTTATCTTCTTGTTCATACCTGGGGGCTGGCCTCCCACGGCCACTGCCTACTATTGGAAGAGCTATTTGTCTCTTTCTTCTAGAAGAGTCATTTCTTGGTGTCAATCTTCCCGGTGAAAGCCATGCGTAATTGCGGCTGCCGTGCTGTTGCTGTCTCAGGGTCATTGCGCACCCAGTCGTAGTATAGCTTGGTGCCAAGAAGCCTGCACACTTCTGTCCAGAAGTGCCCCGTAAAGCGAGGACCGCGGTCAGCCACGATTCGTTCGTAAACGCCGTGCAGTTTCCACACTCGATCCACAAAATTACCAGCAAACTTCTTGGCTGACACCTTCGTGGTCGTAGGCACAAAGTGCGCCATTTTACTCAGACGATTCACAAATACGACAATGGCGTCATGGCCGTTCCGCGTCATCGGCAACTGGCTGAGACTTACGTAGCTGTGTGGCTTACTGCCTCCCGGCCCCCTCGGTTTCGTCCAAGAATGTTTAGGCTGGCCTTCCACAGCCCCCTTCCCCTTCAGGGAAGAACTTTCATTCTTTAACAGACATCGCCCCTTTCAAAGTGCCATTTCTCCTTCTGAAGCCTTTGAAAGAGCTGCCCTCTCTACTGGAAGAACCTCCAATCTTTTTGGGCTGGCCTCTCATAGCTATAGCCCCGTCTTGGAAGAGGCCCTTCGGTAGGAAGAACCTTCAAGGCGCCTGCCAATGGCCAGCCCAGGTCCTTCGTGTTGGCTTAAAGAATGCGTCAAGCTCAGGCACCAAAATGGCCATTCGCACTCCGTCCACTGCTAAGGAGTTAACATGCCCAGCTTTTTGTGTGAAGTGCAGACATCTGTTGGTTGACCGTGTAGCAGCAAGATGGCTGAATCCGCCGAGCCCAGCCTGGACAGCTGTCGTGGACTGCAATTATTTTATGGAGAGCCTCGTAAGCTATGCAGTGCAAATGATTTTCTCTATGCAGGTAGCAGCCATTGCAGGAACTCTGCTTCTTGGACTATTTCTCTAAGAGGGTTGATGCAATCAGCCCTGGAACATGGTATGAGAGCACGCTGGCCCAGCACAAGGCCTTCCAAATTGAACTGGATAAGCCCAGCCTAGAAATCACATCTCACAAACAATGCACTGCCAAGCTGCCAGAGGACGCTTTTGCAAGACCAGGAAGCCCTGCAAGACCTGGACGCTTTATGCTTGCCGCACAGTATCAAGTGCTTCACTTCAATAACATAAACATACATAGACCAGCACCGCTTGTGATGGACTTTCGACACCTGCACTTTGTTCTATTACGCCTGTTTGTTGCACACCAGAAATGTAAGCCCCATGTCAATTGTGACTACCTGCAGGACTACCTTGCGGTAAGGTCCTGATACCTGGTTCTTGTTCGACTGCAATCTGCAGCGAAGGAGCTGATGGGCGCCGGTATGCAAGCCTAGCGTCACCTACTGGCGGAAGGAACTCCGCAATCTACAATAAGTGGCGAGCAAAATAGACGTCTGACATGCTTCACAAGTGCAAAACGGTTGTCAGGTTTTCAATTGGTCCCACGCCAGTGACGGCTCCTTGAGCAAAGAGTCCTAACAACACACAGTCAGCGATGGTCAGTTGAGGCCATCTGACATTTGCCAATCAGAGATTATGACAGCAAAGTGCGCGATGCAGGTCTCTCCACTCACCTGCCATGGCAACCATCGCCAAGCGACCATTCTTGATCTCCTTCACTTTCAGGTCCAAGAGCACCTCCTCATCCTTGGCAAAACCGAGGGGGTCAAACAGGCCTCCAGGATACAGCGGATCTGTGCCCTCTGGTCCACCCTTAGCCCGCAGCCACTCGGCAGCTCCCATGAGCAGAACTTGCACTGCTATTACAGCCAGCAGGCTGCATAATCCCAAAACAACAAGTAGTAGGGGACGAACTTTGACGTAAGTTACGGAGTGCAGGGTAGTCACAACCACAACCGCTCTCTCTTTGGATAGCCGTTTACATAAACCCCACCTGTTTACGTTGAACGAAAAAGGGGAGAGTAGGGAAATAGAAACGAAAGGAGCAGAGGCATACGATATTCTACAGAGCGAACTTGCAGGGAGAGAAGTGAGAGAGGCAGGAGAGCCTCTCAAGACCCTTACATCCGCACCTCTGGGCGTTGATGAGGTTTGGGTTGCCCAAGTAGTCTATGCCTTCCGGTCTGAATATCTGAGCGCCGGTCTGAAACCACACTGGCTCGAAGCCGTCACTGCGGATGCCACTGAGCTCGGGGTAAAGGCAGCCGATGACGCCCAGCATGGCCCACCGTCCATTGAGAAGCTCCTGAGCCCGGAGGGTGGCGTATCTGTCCTTGTCGGCGCACAGTCTCAAGAGGTCGCAGCCATAGTCGCCGGGGTACTCGCCCTGCATCGTTGCCCTTGCAGGGCGTCAGACTTTCGACGCTTTGCAAATAGGTTGCATGGGGCATCTCGCCTGCTGAGACTGGCCAGCATCAGCAGCTCAGCTCAACGCACGTGGTGGCGCCTACGGTGGCGCCTACAGTGCCCACCTTCAGATATGGGGGAACATCTTGGGGCGTGGTATTGGCGCCCTTGTACAGCGGGCGGCCCGGGCCGTAGTAAGCCCTCCGGACGTCTACGCCTGGCGGGATTGAGAGCCAGTATGCCTGGGAGTGCATGGAGGGCTTCACAAGCCATGAGCACATGATTCACCGCTGTCCTCCTGAGTGACATCAAACCAAACGCCTGCCCGAGCGAGCACGGCCGCCCAGCGACTCAGCGCCAGCCAAAGTCCTGCCCTCCTTGCTGCTGGTGCGTGCTGGGTCATCGGAGCGGGAGCCGGGGGCCTCACCTTATACCAGCGGGCAATCGCTGACGAACCCCCACTGGACCTTGGCGCCGCGACGAATGGCTCAGGGTCCGCCGCCGTGGCCTGAAGGGTCACAAGCGCCCAGCCACCGTTCGCCAAGAGCGTTAAGACGTCCCGAGATGATGCCTCCAGATGCAACAGTTGCCGCATGCTGAGGCGAAGCCACCTTGCTTGAGGCTGCTCCAGGTGGCAGTTGCTCTACAGTCCGCCGCAGTCAAGGTCAAGAGTACAGGACCAGCCTCTGGGTTTCCCAACATTGATTTCTAGTGTGAACCCCTCGGGCGGCGGTGTTGCCCACCCTCTCGATGAGGCTAAAGACGTCGTCGAGGCCAACGTTCGCCATGTCCTCGTCTGTGGGCCCGTCGTCCTCCACGTACGCCGCGCGCGCCGTCGTAGACAGCCGCCGACGCTGTCAGCAATACACGCAAGTCATTCCAGCTGATCGCCATGCCCCGGCCTGCACGCTGCAGCCCGCCTCGTCCGCAAGGAGGACCGAGGAGTCCCCAGCAAGTCGAGCGCAAGGCGGCTGGCCCCAGGCTCACCGGGCGCCCCGGAGCGGCCACCGAAGCGACGGCGCCGTCCACGTGGCTTTGACGACTCGCGGCGAAGCCGCAACCGGCGGCGACGCCGGCGGCGGCAGCAGCGGCGGCCATGGCGGGCTGCCCTCTTCTCGGAGAAAGGGGGTGGGGGGGGGGGCTTAAACCCCTGGCCAGCTTAAAACCCTGCCCCACTGCTTGAGACCTGCCCCCACCGGAATGGCGCGTCTCTGCCCCGCTCGAGTGTCCCAAGCCTGGGGCTCCGCTAACGTGGTGGGAGAGCCACTTACCATATGGTCATGAGCACCCTCTGTGTGCACCGGGCTGGCTTTTACAGCCGCGCATCTTACAGCAGCAGCCGTTTTCTGTGAGTGCCCCCTCCAAAGCGGCGCCGGCAAGGCCCAACCGCGCCTGGCGGCGAGGCTCGCCTCCGCCGCGGGCGCCCAGGCCGGCCCGCGCCCGNCCGCCGCTGGCCATGGCGGCGGCCGGCGAGGGGCTCGCGGGCTGACGCGGAGCCGACTGCCCGAGCTGCCAAGCCTTCCTCCGCATACTCAGAGCCCTCCTTGGAGGAGAACGTGCGACGGGGCTTCCGGCGGCGGCGGCGGCGGCGGCGGCGGCAAAGGCGGCGGCGGCGCGCAAGACGTGGCCGTCATGGACGCAGCGGCGAGCCCCACGCCGTTCCCAGTGCACACCGCGCTCGCAGGTGCGGAGGAGCCTCCTAAACCCTAACCCTAAGCTGCAAACCCTAACTCTCGCGCCCGCCAGTGTGCTGCGCGCCCAGCTCGGTCGGCTACCACGTCGTGCCCTGCCGGAGGCACAGCCGAGGCCGACGGCATGGCCACCGGTCCCCCACTCGCCCAACGGCGCGACCAACTGCGCCGGCGGCAGAAGCTTGGGTGCTCCATCTCTGCACCCCAGTTTCTGCCACGCACTCTGACTGCTGGTCACCTTGGTCGTCCGCCGCTCGGTCTTGCAGTCTACATCGTCGACTTCGCCATCACGCTCCTCGTCTTCCTGGCGCTGAGGTGAGGGACTTCGGGCCAACCCCACTCTTTCCGCTCTTGCGCCTCGCACCACATGGAGCGCTGCTCCGTCTTGCCGTCACTGCACCGGGAAGGCCCAGCACTCCAGTGGGGGTTTATCTCTTTGGAGCCTATTGTATATGGCCCAAAGGAAGCCTGCAGCCGGGTGCTCGCTTGGGCTCTGGTCCACTGCCATTCTGCGGGTGCCAGTCCCAGGCCCATCGTGGGTGACGCTGACCAGCACCCTTTTGCGCGTATGCTTGGACCAGAGCGGGCATGGACAGCATCCCCAACATATCCCCCCTCCTCCAGGTCTGATGAGCAGCTTCGCACCCAGGACTTACCCTGTCAACTGTTCAATAGCAGCCAGGAAATTGAAGTGCATGTACATAAGCCTGAGAAGTGAGACCCTGGCACTCCGACTCGATTTAAGGCGTTACTGAGCTCCAGTATCAATGCATCAGTCTCAATAGCTGGTATCTTTTGACTCTGAGGTCAGTCACTTCAGTGCACGACGAGCTCCAGGGTGTTGCTTTTGGAATGATAGCTTTGCCATACAGAGACTCTCAGTCCAAGTATGTAGTCCAGTTCCTTAACAGACCTGTAATATGAACTTGTATTGGGGTCACTGCTGCTGCAGGACCCTCCGACGAGCTACATTCTCGCTGGCCTCTTTGGCTGGTTCACATTCATTCACATCTTTGCGCCAGCGGGCCTCGTGGGTGGCTTCGTGGGTCATGCCTTGACATACCTCGTCGTAGGTGTGGCTGCCGTGGCACCTCCTGTGCTCTTCCCCATTTTCCGGGACGTGCTGCGCTCCACGCCCCAGACGTGGCTCATTGGCCTGCAAGTCATCCGCATCTACGGATTCCTGTACCTTGCCTTGCGCGACATGCGACTTCTGCCAGCAAGCTTCGCCGTTATAGGTGTGCAGCATTGCTCCTTGGAGGTTGTACAGAAGGCAGTAGTTTCTTGAGTTGCAGCAGGGTTGGCTTGAGTCAATCTGATTGCTTAGGCGCTTGACTGGTTGGAGGATCTTGCGCATATCCACACTTTGCACGTTGTGAAGAGGCAGCAAGACTAGCACTTGTTGCAGGTGTGGCCGCCTGCAAATGTGCGAGACGAAGACGAGCAGTCAGACAGAATGTCAAGCTATGATTGGCATTGTGCCAGTTGCTGTGGCCCTGATCTCCTGGTTGTTGTGTGGCTCGCGCTAGTTGGTTACGGCGACGTGCTGATTGCAATCCTGGCGCCTGTGGTGGCGAATGCTTTTGCAACCAAGGACAGGTGAGAAGCTAGTGGACCTATGTGGCTGTGCCCTGGTCATCGTACTGACTTGGGAACCTCCAATTTCACTCTTCGATGGCCGTGCTTGCGGCTACTGTAGCAAGGCACAAGCACGTGATAGAATTTCTGCAGCCATCTTGGTGCAGCTGCTGGATTCGACTAGCTGATGTGGGGCTGGAGCCGATGGCATATGCTGCAGATTTTCTCGCCAGATGGGCCTTGTGTGGAACATCGCCGGCCTGGCATTCTTTCTGCTGGCCAACATCCTCGACGACCGCATCCTGGGTCCATATCTTCAAAGCCAGAAGGTTCAGAGACTGGCAACAAGCTACTTTTACTTTACTGTGTCATTGCTCTCCTTGTACGCGGTGCCCATGCTCATAGCAGCCCATGGTTACTCTCTCTGGAAGCTCATGCGCGAGAAGGAGGCGCCACCAATGATGTGGACCGAAGATGATGATGACCGACAAGTTTTTGAAATTGGGCAATGAGAGCTCTATTTGCTGACCGTTGTTGCCATGGTACCCATCTCTTGTTGGGCGCGCGCGTGAAGATTGTACATATTCAATTGTAGATGTGCCCAAGTCAACTCGTCACTGGGAGCAATGGCCCGGCTTCTGGGAGACGCAGCATAGCTTTTGCCCAGGCATCGACAACTTGGTCCTTGCAGCGCTTACTGCTCCATGATTTGCAAATGACGCCCTTGAGATGCTGATAATAGGCTCTTAGGCAGGCTCGCAACCATTGATCACATGATACAACCTGGAGACGTGGCAGCCTATGTATTGCGTTACGAATATAGTGTCCGCCCTGACAGTACAATAGGCTCTTTCTTCGACAGCAGTAAGAACTGTCACACAAGACTGTCACGATGAAAGCTGATTGTGTAATAGTGTCTGATACCAAGGCGAAGAGAAAACGAGAAGATACTCCTACATGGTCACAAACGAGAGAAGAGTGCCTCGGCTACAACACTCCCGGATTGGTGTGGCATAATAAAGCAGGACCTGCAGTTACTATTAGTCAGCTTGCGGTGCTCGTGGACCGCATTTGTGGCGGAGCTCACTTGCTGGCTGCCCCAGTGTGGGAGTCCTGGGCATGAGCTTAGCCATGGTGGCCAGTGACCTTGGCTTTCAAGTCCTGCGCCATATGTGTGATCTTCTCGCCCACGCTGTGCACTGCGGCGCCCACTCCGCCAGCAGCATGGGCCGCCCTCGCCTCACGATCGCCTGCCACACCCTGGACGTAGAGAAGGTAGAAGGACGTCAATGAGACCGTCGCCGCGGCGATGTGTGTGGCAGCGACATGGGCACTGGCAGAAGACGGCATCGCAGGAGTGCCGACCAAGCCACTGAAAGCGCCTGACTTGGAGCTATGCTGCTTGCATGCGCAGCTCCGATCAGGCGGTGTGGACGGCAATCGGTGATGCCTGCGGAACACCTCACCGGAGTGCCGTCGTCAAGGTCGCCGCCGACGCCGTCCGAGCCGGCGCTGGTGAGCCCGAGCGCCTCGTGCTCCGCCATGGTCTGGACCAAGGAGCCACCGGCGAGGAGCGGACGGCGTCACTGGCGAAGTGGGTTCTTGCCAGCCGCGTCCGCTGGTTCTGAGCAGCAGCTCGCCTTCCTTTGCCTGATGCTCGCACAGCACGGCTGCGACGTTCGTTCCAGTGAGCAGGTTGGTCACCGCACCTGCTTGTGGCGGGGAGCGTTGAGCGCCTCCACCATGCCGGACTGGTCGGCGCCGGGCGAGGCCGTGTAGACGGGCGCGGTGCCCTCGTGGGGCACGCTGAAGCCGTCGGGGCCCGTCTTGGAGCTCAGCAGGTCGGAGAGCTTGTGGGTGCCGCTCTCGTGCGCGCGCGCGGGCTCCATGCCGGCGTTCATGGCGGCGCTTGGCTCGCGAAGGGGCTCTGAGAGCTCCTTGCAGGACTAGTATCAGGAGGAGGGGGGCGGAGGCTGGGGTGCGGGGGATCGTTGATTGGGGGGCCGCCCATGTGGGCACCCACATGGGAGGCCGAGTCCCGTTGCGGCTGGAGGGAAAAGGCGCGCGGTGCGCATCGAATGAAAGCGTGGCCAATGCAAGCCAACACAGTGTTCAGGCAAAAGCGTTTGCAAACTTGGGCTACTTGAAACGAAGCCTTATGCTAAGGTGGCTAAGGAAAGCAAGCGCTAAGGAAACAGTGTGACATTAGTACACAAGTGTAAGCACATCCAAATTCGACAGACTGGGGGAGCCGGAGCGCCACCGGGGGAGGCTTTCAGCTTCTGGGCCCACATTGAGAGGCCCCTCTACCTGGCCGTATCGCTTCAACGCTCCCTTGCCCACGCCGTCCACACGCGAGCAGGCCGTGCTATGGCCGCTGCCTCTGGGTCTCGGCGGAGTGCCTCTTTCCCTGCAGCGGGCTACTCAGACCTGATGTTGCTCACTCGTGGGTACTGAGCTTCCCTCTGCATCGTCTCTGTGTTCTGCAGTGTTTTGTAGTGTAGTCCTTTTTCCGGCTCCTCTTTCTTTGGCTTTGGACACTGTTCATTCTTTTTTGGGCTGGCTTTGCCAGCCCCTCTTCTCTATGGGCGCGCACTTCCTCTACCTCGCTTTCCCTCCATTGCCCCTTCGGAAGAGCTTCTTCTCATCTCGATTCCGCAGTTTTTATTCTTAAACTCCGGCTGCCGTTTCTCAAAGACAACATTCGATGGTAAGAGCGCAGTGGCTGTGAACGGCCAGCCCAGGTCCAAGGGGACTGAATAGTGCAAACAACCCAGCGAAGCAAGCGGCTACTGTGAAGACTTCTCAGAAAGTGGTACTCTAGATGGCTGTTCAATGACCCCTTTCACAACAGCCCACAAGTCGAAAAACTCGCAGCAAGGTGGGAGTCACCATGCTGCAAGTTGTCCACGTTTCAGATTGGCCAAACTGCAAAGTGGCAGCTAATACAATTTAATTGCCACATCACAAATCACCTGCAAGGCTTTAATCCCTCTCATATCCCTTGCCTCGGCAGTACGGTCCTGTCTAATCTATCCAGTAGGGTTCTGGCTATCTGTCTCCTGCACCCAAGCGCAGGCCTGCACGTAATACATGTGCAGACAAAATGCAGTGCATCTAAGCGGAAAACCTTTCTAAAAACATAATATCAAATAATAGTAAGCAGATAGTAGAGCAAATAAGTCATGCAATAGCCTGTCAAAGGTCCTGTACTCTCATCACCAAACGAGACTAAGTCTCTTATGTTCAATTAAGTCACATTTGCATGCTAAACCTTACATTGTAGAAAACGGCAAATCCAGAGGGCTTGCTGAGACATAATCTCCTAGCATGTCAGCTTGCTCAATGTCCATTGACAACAAGAGAGCCCTCCAAAATTTTGGTGATTGCAACTGCTATGGCCACTGCTCTGCATGCTCTGCACTGCAATGCCCCTGCCGCAATCATTGATAGTAAGAAGGGATACGAAACAGTGGTCATGACGAGCAGCTGTCTAAGCTTACTCAATATTGTCAATAGGTTTGCAGGAGGGTCAAGACCAAGCAGGTATTCCGGCAGCCATCTACTTTATGCACAAGCAGAACCCAAATCGGGCCTGCCAATATGAAGGCAGGCAAACATGTGCAGCACACTAAGAGGTATGATAAGGAGGCAAAGTGGAGCCAATGCACATCCAAAGGGAACGCCGACAGCAACAACATGGAGGGAAGGGGGTTGCTGCACACAAGCAGTGGAAACCCTTATCCTGCATACTTTCTCTGCAGTACATAGAAACTGCTACATAGCTTGGCCAAAATTGAGGTGGTTATCTGTGATGTCGTTTCAGCAGCGAAACACTAACAAGTGTAGCATCATTGCTGAACGAAAAGTCCATATCACAGCTGTACAGATTTGTAATGCTTCTGCAACAAAGTAGATGCCTGGCTCAGCCCTTCGTCTTCTAGAGATTGGTTCCTGTATTTCCAGCTGCCGTGCCCGTGTCCGTGGCCGCGCCCGTGCCCGTGCCCGCGCCTGTGCCCGTGCTATCCGGGTGATGGCCAGTGACCTTAGCCTTTACTTGCTCAGCCATGTGGGTAATCTTCGCGCCCATGCCCTTTACTGCAGCTCCTGCCTTGCCAGCTGTGTTCGCGGCGCCCTCCTTGGCAGCCGCGACGCCCTGGGCAGCTGTTTCCTTAGTATGACCCTTGACGTCCTGCAGGAGTGCAATGTGGTCTATCAATATGGATAAACTGCACCAACACCTTCGTAGCCACTTAGCAGACAGAGAAGGTCAACCATTACAGGAGCGTAGATGTCAATCGCACACCAAGCTGTGTAACAGCAGTATTGGAAAAGTGGTGGATCTATGCATCAAGATGTGACCAAAAGGTGTGCTTGTAAAGAGAGCTGCAGTTTCCCCATTACATGAAGCAGCATGGTCGTGATAACTGACCTGAGCGTGACCCTTTGCCGCTGCCTTGTGAGCATTCTCGTCAGCACCTCCTGCACCTAGCGTTCCTTGGGCCGCCTGCTGCTGACCAATCAAGTCAGCCTGCATCTTAGGCATGCACAAGGTGTTGTATCAGGCCACGCCCCCACCTGAACTTTGGCAAGGTCACCAGCGCCTCAAGGCAGCTGTCAAGGCGGCTTGACAAGTTCTCCTCATGTCCAAGCATCAACATCTCATTGTAAACACTTTCTAAGCTATCGTGATTCTCCCTGTTACAAACAAGAAAATTGTATCGAAGTTGGCTCAAGAGCCCACAGCCTCCGGAGAGCTCACAGCACAGCAGGGCAGGCTCGCAAGAGGGATTTTGACCTTAGAGTCCGCTAGAGTTCTCACGCCGGTGGCCCCAATCCCGGGACTGGTGGCGCCTGGCACACCAGCCGTCTGCGGAGCTGGCGTGCCGGCGGCGCCTGCATGCAGGCCCGCGGGAGCGTGGCTGCTGTTAACGTCTCCGCTGGTGTCCATGCCGGCCAGCGGCGGCGGCTGCTGCTGGGCGGCGGCGGCGGCGACGGCGGCGGTCCTGAGCGGCGGTCCTGAGTGCGTCGAAGGCGGTGGCAACGACGAGGGCGGGCGTTAACAAGTTGCCAGGCAAAACAGTCCGTCACAGAATCGAGGTTGGCAGGATTGGCCAGCACTGGGAAAAGAGAAGTGGCACTCCCAATGGGGGCAAGGGCTGTGAAAAGCCAGCCCGAGAAAAATTGACGAAGGTTCGAAGGGGCCAAATGACGGAGGGGCCTAGAAAGCGCTAAGCAGCTACGAAGGGGCCTGAAGATGCTACGTCAGAACGGGGGAGGATGGACAACTCATTGGGAAAAGAGCAAGCGCGGCCAAATTAACTGGTGGCTGGGGGAGAGGCAAACCCAAAGGAATGGACAAGGTCTGAAGGAGCCGGAGTGCTATGGACTGAGACAGCAGCAAGCGAACTCTCGGTAACCTCCAGTCAGTACATTCAAAGCTGAATAGATAGCGGGCGGAAAGACGTCGCCCGGAAAGTAACAATCGGGAGCCTCGAAGTAAGGCACGTTCGAGAGGATGCAGGGCGACGCTTGGGGCGGCGCTATCGACGCCAAGGCGACGCGGACGAAGCCGTCCGATCGCCCCTCCGTCGCCGCACCGTCGCCGTTCCCGCCCAGCACTTGCTGGCGGCGTTCCCATGCCACGCGGCAGTCCGCCAAGACGTCACGTGGCTAAGCCCCAGCGTCCCCGCATTCTGCCACGTCGGCAGGTTCACGGTCCGTTCAGATGTGCATCCGACGGGAAGGGCCGGCTCTCCACGTCAGCGCGCGACGCCGAGCCACCACGTGTCGACACCGGGGGCGCTTCCAGTGGGGTCCAGGAGCTGCAGACGCGCTGTGAGCGCGCCACGTGACAGACATCTGCCGCGTCACACCCTGTGCCTCGGCTCCCGCCGGCCGCCGCCCGCCCCCCGAGGCAAGACACCCCCCCTGCCCTTATAATCCAACCCCTCGACGGCGCCACTATCAGTCCACACGCTCTATCCTTCCTCTCCCGCTTTCCACTCCGCGCCTCACAGCCCCCAGCTTCCCTCGTCGCCTTCCCTCCGGCACCGTCGCAAGCACCATGTCGACCGCCGACAAGGCTCAGGACCAGGCCAACAGGGCTGGCGACAAGGCCCAGGTGAGCACCTCTCTCCTGCCTCTCCCTGCCGTTGTTGGCCTTGCGCTGAGAGCTTTCTCCATCTTTTGACCTTTGCTGAAACGTTGTTACCGAAGCTTTCAAAGTGGAATCCTGACGGTGTCTTGAGTTGTGCATCTGCAGGATGCCGCTCACGACACCAGCAATTGGGCACAGGACAAGGCTGGACAGGCCAAGGACTCAGCCGGCCAGACAGCCCAGCAGGCCCACGACAGTGCCCACAGCACCGGCCAGTGGGCTTCTGACAAAGCTGGCGAGACCGGCCAGCAGGCAAAGGAGACCGCCCACAGCACTGGCCAGTGGGCTTCTGACAAGGCCGGCCAGACTCAAGATGCTGCCGGTCAGACGGCTCAGCAGACCAAGGAGAGCGCCCAGAGCACTGCTCAGTGGGCGTCTGACAAGGCCACTCAGGCTAAAGATGCCACTGCCGATGCCGCCAAGTCAACTTATGACCAGACCGGCAGTGTGCTCCAGCAAGCCGGTGACAAGGTCAGCCAGGCTGCCCAGAATGTGAAGGAGGCGGTTGTTGGTGATAGCAACAAGAGGGTTTAGGTTTCTTTACTTTCTCATACTCTCTCCTTCTGGAAATCATTGTTGCCAACTAGTGCTTACAAGTTCAACTCTTTTTGTACTGAGACCTGTTTCAGTACCAGTGGCCTCGGTCATTACTTGATTATCTCATGTACTTAATTCCTATGTAATACAATTTTGACTCACTCGAGCTTACAAACTTCCCACATGCGACTTGTGTACTGTTGGACAATTTGCGTACAAATCTGATACTTCTTGTATCCAAGTTTTGATACCATGCTGTACTGAACTAAACATCAATGAGTTGCATGTTAAATTACCCTACCAGTGTCAAACGACCTGCAAGAATGTAGATTGTACATCTCTCCCTTATTCATCATGCAAATCAAGGTAGTTGACGGTTTATCTCTCAGACACATCACTGTTTATTAATAACTTTGAAACCTTATTCATAATTTAGTAATCTTATGATGCTATCATTGATACCAGCAGTTATTTTCACTTCGCTACTTCACTTCTTTTATATTCATACAAATTTACAACCCCGCTCAAACTCAATACTCAATTTACCAGCTAAACGCACTTTTGATCAAATTGTAAATGAGTGTTATTGAGAATGGTTTTTCAAAGCTTCTTCAAGTGACCATAATGGACAAGCGGCACATTCTATAGTTTAGCTAACTTTAGGAGTTACAGCATGTGACAGCGGAGCCTGACCATTGGCAGATTTGACATAAGACATTATACGATAATTGCAACCTGACCAAGTCTTCATATGACGTATTCGAAAACTATGAAGCATGCTGCACACAATTTCATTGATCAGTCCCAGTCACCGAAGAATAATAAAACTCTACGTGTATTTGAAACAAACGAAAGCCACATGGCAAAGTACAAGAAGAATAATAGATGCTTGCAGGAAAACTTCAGTGGCTGTGAGAGGTTAGATATGTAATAAATTACAAAATTCTAAAAAGTCAGAGCATGCGCTAAAGCACACAGAACACCAAAACATGACACAAATTATTGGACAACCTGCTTCACATCTTTTCAGTCAATAATTTGCAGTGAATGCCACTTGTGACATCTGCAACCTTTTAATTTAAGGCACATAAATTGCTGTCTAAATTTCTTTCACACCATAAAACTGAATAATGGGTGTCTTTCCCAGTCAAGCTTCGTGCCGCAAGAAACCTTCGCAATGTAGAATGTTTGCATGCAATACCAAATTGCAGGTTTGTGGCAACAATAGAGGCAAGGTGGGTATTTTTAAAACTAGTGAGAAGTCCCAACTTCAATCTAAGCTGCAGAAAGGCCTGCAAAAGTTTGTCTACGTAATGAACAATCAGACAGTAACATCCAGTCCACAGATGTAGACATTTGCTTGTTTGCTGATTATGGCTGCAAAATGGTGCTGACCAATACATGTATGCTATCTCAGTGGTGGGTTGCTTATCAAAACTGTCCAGACGAATCACTCATAGTCCAGATTCAGGGCACTTTTGTGATCACAAAACCTAACGAGTTTAGAGCACAATTACCCAATCCCCAACAACTCCAACTACAGCAGGTTGCCATGTACATTTACATGCACGTTCAGTCCTATCAAACACCCTTTGCCATGTGTATAAAAGGCCTAAAAGCATCACGAATCGACTCTTGACAACTGGCTATCAGCTGCTTGTATCCACGCAGCCAGAGCTGCCTTGTCAAAGAGGCAAAAGTAGACCTGCCAAGCCTTTTTAGTTGCATTACTACTTTTGATGCAATTTGGGGAAAAAGCATAAAACCATCTGAAGCAAGGGCGTCAAACACGTTTGTGCTAGACATAGGAGTGGTACAAATCAGCAGAGTGATGCGAAGATACAAGAACAAAGATATGAAAAGCACAGCTCATATCAAAAGGACCACTAGCATCAGTGCGCAACTCACATTCAGAAGGCCATCCTGTGAGTGGTCTCTCACAGCTTGCAGTGCTGTCTCAGCAGCTTCATTGTATGGATACCTGTATAACATTAAGAAGAGGCAAAATGCATCAGCCAGTTCATCAGCCTCAAACTTGCAGGCAGCCTCTTTGGGACCCCAAACTTCCGTGGCATGGCTCTGATTTTTCAATTTAAACATGGGCAGTGTGTACCCATATACTCCGCAAGATATGGCAGGAAACGCGACATGCCTCAAGCCGTTCTTCTTGGCCAGGGCCAAGCAGCTCCTGAAGGTGGACACAGACACAAGGTTAAGAGAGCTTGAGACTGCAACTGTTAGGCTCATGCAGTGTAGTCCTCGTCTTTCACAGATTGCACACAGTGACATGATGGTTCCTAACTCTGCATATTGTCCTGCCATCAGCTTCCACTTTGGAAGCGTCTGGGCACTGGTGCTCATACATGTAGGACTGGTAGAGCAGCGGCTCCGACTCACGGCGGCCCGCATAAACGGGACCCACTGTGTGGATGACATTCTTCACCGGCAGGTTGAAGGCGCTGCAAACGGAAGAAGGCATGCAAATCTGCCCATCTTAGAGTAAGCTGAGCTTGTGCGTTAGCTTGAAGTGCCTGAGAGCTGCATTCACTTGACCTGGCTTTCTGGCCAACTCGGCAACGAAGTTTGCAATCCTGTGCAGCGCAACCATGTGCGCCAGCGGTGCTCACGGAGTAATGACTGCCTGGCCAGTGGGGCAGCGAACGCCCGGGCTTACTTCCGGAAGGCCCCTACAATGCTTGAAGAGCTCGCTGCCGGCGGCACGGTGTATGGCTGCCAGAGGCATCCGCCCCGCGAGCGAAGATTGTCAGAACGGTTAGCGCTTTGACACAACATACACCAGGAAGCGCTTGTCGTCCTCCTTGCTCGTGCTGCGTGTTGAGCGTTGGGGCATATTACCTCCATCCACGCCGCCACCGCCCAGCATGCGCTGGTTGGCAGCATTGACCTGCACAACCCTCATCATAAGCGTCACCACATCATCAAATGTCAATTAACACCAGCAGATGTCAGGATTTGGATCTCCTTTGTAAGAAGGCAGTGGCAGTGGTGGCAGCCCTGGCCGATGCAGTAGCAGCAGCTGGGTGAGCGGACGCTTGCACACGGAATTGGCGGCAGCCTTGGCGACAGAGCCGACAAAGTCAGCAGTGTCTTGACGAGCATCAAAGGGGGTAGCTCACAATGGCGTCGGTGTGCCGGTCCACGTGCCACTTGGTGATGTCGGCGAGCTTCAAGACCAGGAGGGCATCGTCGGCCAGGCGGTACGTCCTCGCCGCCAGCGTCGCCTCCATAGCTGGCTCCAGCCCGACCCGCTTCCACAGTGCTGGCCACTGCCTCCTCAGTGTGCTCGGCTGGCAGGCCAACGTGGCCTGTGGCAACCACAGGGGTACCAGCACCAACAGCAGCTGCCACCAAGAAGTGGCAGGCCAGCGCAGCCTGGCAGCCGCCCAGGCCTTGAGGAGCACGGTGTGGGACGTTGTGAAGCCGAGCTGGGTAAGCTCCGTCAGGCACGGCACCGCCGCAACCGCCGACAGTGCAAGGTGCAGGAAACCCGATTGTGGTGGCAATGCTGGCACCCGTTTCTCCTTCACCACAGCCGCCTCAGCCTCGTGATGTTCAGCAGCAGCGGCGGCCCAGTGTTGGGGGTCATTGGGCGGGCCGGCTGCCCTCGACGGGCCCGAGCTGCCGCCTGCACAATGGAGGCCCGACGGCGGCGCGGACGGTGGCGAGGTCACGAGTGCGCCAGAAGAAGGCGGCGAGGCCGCGCGGTCGACCGGCCCGATCGAGAGGCTCGCCGATGGCGGCCCGACCAGGCCGCCGTTCACTGACGGAGTGGCCGGATCCCCCATCGAGGCCCGACACAGCAGCCTCTCGACACCGTCGGGCTGTGCGGCAGCCATGGCTCCTGGCGGCTCGACGCGACGGCCGCCGCCGCCTGCGGCAGCGCCCGGCGAGCTGGGCGCCGGCGGAGCCGAGACCACTGGCGGCGGCTGGCCGNGCCCGAGGCGGCGGGCTAGGGGCACGCTTCCCCGACACAGAATCTTTCCCCCCCCTCCTTCCCCTTTCCCCGTTTTTTCTTTTTCCAGGCCCCGTTGGAAGTCGACAGGGAAACAGCTCAGTCAACGTGATCCAGCGGCTGTGAGAGGCCAGCCCAAAAGGAACGTGCGAGGTCTGTAAGGACACCGGATTTTGTTTGTTCCTTTTCTGGGCTGTTCAATCACAGCCGTTGCCCTAGAAAGTGCTCTCCCCATAGAGAAGAGGGGCTGGCAAAGCCAGCCCAAAAAATATGGACAATGTCCAAAGCCAAAGAAAGAGGAACCGGAAAAACTTAGAAACGTCCTAGACCGTCCTTGACCGCCCTAGAAGTCGCTGCTTAGCTCGTAGTTTGGCCCCTTCGAACCTTGTCAATTCTTTTCAGGCTGGCTTCTCACAGCCCTTGCCCCCATTGGGAGAGCCACTTCTTCTTCCTAGAACGCTGCTCAACCAGCTCTCACGCCCACGCCATTGTCCGCCGCTTCCATGGGGAGCCGGTGGACTCCCATGCAGCAGAGTCGCTGGCGCAGGTGTACCGCATGAGCTTGGCCGTCTCGCTGCAGAGGTCTATGGCCCGCCCGCTGCACCTGCGTGCAGGCAGAGCCCTCGCTGCTGCCTCTGGCTCTGGCCAGGGGACCCGCTTCCAGGAACCCAGTCTCTCTGACCTGAGGCTGCTTAGCAGGGGTTACTGAGTGCTTCGTAGCTGCTTCGTTTCTTTTTTGTGCTTGTTGTTCTTCGTACTTCCCCTGGCCCCTTCTCGTCCTTTATTCATTCTTGCTTGGGCTGGCTTTTTCCAGCCCCTTCTCTCAGGGCGCGCCGTTCTTTTGCTATGGCTGCTGCCTCAAGGTCTCGGCGGAGTGCCACTTTTCCTGCTTCGAGATATTCTGATTTGTTGTTGCTCACTCGTGGTTACTGAGCATCCCTCTGTATCATTATTGGTGTGTAGTTTTTTCTTTTTCCTTGGATTTGGACATTGTCCATTCTTTTTTGGGCTGGCTTTGCTAGCCCCCCTTTTCTCAGGGCGAGCACTTTCTTTGGGCTGGCCTCTCACAGCCACCAGTCAATCTGGCAGCGCTTTCTCATTTCTTCTTTCCTGGTGGTCCGCGGCTACTTGAGGACATGTTGACGACTGACGCGTTCGACCGCGCCGGCCCCACTCTCTCTGCATCCAAGGCAGGGCATGCAGTGGCCAGTGGCGCTCGAGGAGGCTGAGTATGCAGATCATCCGCCGGAGGACAACTTCTTCACCCTTGCCATCGACATCCACGGGGCGTTCGGCGCTCGGTCGCTCGAGCTCCTGCATCGGGGACTACTCTACGCTTCCCACTATCATAAGATGCACCTTATCATTCACATTTCGTCCGTACGCCTTCGGGACACGGCCAGGCGCCTGGGAAGGCCCAGGTCGTTTGCGGGAACGAGAAGCACACAGACGCTGTGCAGCTTCCATTCGACGTCATTGTTGCAGCCGAATGTATACAAAGGAGCCCCTATTTGGAAAGGTGGGCTCTTGCTGCAAGTAGGAGACGGTCGTCCTTGAGTTTTTTCATGCTGCGGACTCACTAGGCGCACAACCTTTTTCGATAGGTCCTTCCGATGCACTTGTCAGTGGAGCAGGGCAAAATGTACTGTCAGCCATCTCATCTTGAGAAGAAAGCCAGCGGCGAAGTGGCACCAGACATTGATTTAAGTTGGTCCTTCAGGTTCCCTGTGGGCCCTCAAGCTTTCTTGTGCTGGTTGCAGACATTGCCTGTGAGGCTAAGCTACTTGCCCTGCTCACTAAATTGAGCGAGGCCAAGTGGGATGTGCCTCTCGGGCTCTTGAGCTATGCAGAAAATGTGAGGTGGGAAAGCTCCTCCTTACAGACTCGTCACGGAGGGTGCATAAGCTACACACTAGCTTTTACACTTGGCATTGCAAGCTTACCCTGACATGGCGCTGGGGCCACCAACGATGACCTGCAGATCATGATTGAAATGAGAAAGTCAATGATCAAGAAAGGATACGATGAGTATGCGAGTGGGCAATGCAACTTTTGGCGCATTACACGAATTTGATCAGGCCTGACAAGTATTTGACCTGCACGACATCCGTCAGATGGGCAAATGATGAAGAAATGGTCGAACACCCTGTCAGCGAACGAGCTACTCAAATTGAGGAGCGGTCTAGTCTTTACCTTTGGCTGCTAGTTTTCTTTAGGTCGTTCTTCTCCAGTCCATTCGTAAAGATGATGCCGTTGGCTTTGTTGACCTTCCGTCCTTTCTAGGAGTTGGTGATGATGTCAGCCTGCTCCTTGATGCAGAAGGTGCTGAGGACCTTGCCTTCATCAGCATATAGCTTGTCAATGATCGCTTCTCCCCAGCCCAGCAGTAGCAGCTGACGTAGGCCAAGGTTGGCACCCATAGGAGGAAAGAGAGCCGCTTGCCGGCCTCGAGGGTCAGGCGCCCCGTCGCAAGGTCGCAGAGTAAGCTCCGCACAATTACGTCAATGATGGGGCGTGTGTCGCAGCCGATAATGTTAGTCGTAATTGAGCGGGCCAGCCACTCCTGGGAAGCAAGCAGCTCGGCGAGCTTCTGCCGAAATCCTAGGCCGTGGACCTGTTCGAGCAGCCAGATGAATTTGGTGGGCAACCTCCCGCTGGGGTCCATTCTCTTTGCGAGCGTGCTGGCCTCCCTGCGTAGGACATCAAAGACGCCATCTTCCCCGCCGTAGTGGAGGGCATTGTGGTCCGTGCCAGCGATCTTCTTGAACATGGCCGTGAGTGTGGCCTCATGAGTCTTGACCGTTGCTTTCATGGAAATGGACTTCTGTGTGATGTTGTCGAGCACGTCATCAAGCAGCGCCCGCGTGACGCGGCGCACCACCCCATCGGCCCTTTTCAAAGATCCACCAACGAAGAGCTTCTCGCAGCTGCTGTCGTTCAGGGGAATGGAGGTAGCAAGGGCCGTGATGGCCGCCTCCTCTGCAGCAGTCCACGGAATGCGGGCTAATTACTCGACGGCGTGGTTAATGCCGTCCTTGAAGAGCAGCTCGGCACATACCAGCAGGACGCGCAGCGCGTCGTCGAAGCAATGCAGCGGCGCCGCCAGCGTAGACTTCTCGTACATGGCACCAGCGACCGCACGGTAGGCTTCAGGTGTGCCAGCGCTGGTGCCGCCCACCGCCGTCAACACCACAGTCGTCACGCCGCCGCTGCTGCTGGTACCGCTGCCGGCTCATGCTGGAGAGCACCGCGCAGCAAGGAAAGGGCTCTGCTGGCACACGACGGGCTTGTGGAGGTGGAGTTTGATGGCGCCGTCGCCAGAGTCGTCCAGCATGTCAGCTGAAGGTCGCCGTGTCGCGATCGTTGAAGCGGGGCTTTGGCGTAGCATGATTCGCTGCCATGTTGGGAGCACAGCCACCGCCGCCGTCGTCGCCGGGTTGCCAGTACTGGCCTCCTGGCGCGGAGGCGGAGCCTAGCGACGAGTTGACCACCGCAGCACCATCGCCGACCCTGGCGGCTGCCGTCTCACGTGACGCCCTCGTCCACTGGGGCCGTCCTGGGGTAGGGCAGGCGGCCGCCGAGGCGCGCTCGGGACTGCCGCTTCTGCAAGGGGCGCGAGTGGCAGCGCCCGGCAGCGCGGCTTCCTGAGGCCGCCTGCAGGCAGCGGGCGGTGGGGAGCTCTCATGCCCCGCTGGGCATGCATGCACCCGGCTGGCTCGTCCAGCCGCCCATTCTTTCCGCAGCCGCTTGCCTACTCGGCCAGACGCATGCAGGAAGTTTCCCAGAAAGGCTTGGCCACCCAGGCCCTCCATCACTTGATACACACCCCATTCCCAGAAAGAGTGAAAGGAGGGAGATGACAACCGGCTGCTGTTACCAGGAACACTTGGGAAGCGTCATGCGTATATCAAGTGATGGAGTGCCGAGTGGCCAAGTGCAAAGGCAAGCACATTTGAAAATGAAATGTAAAACTTTGAACAGAAAAGGAAATCCGGAGGGCCTGAGCCGCCGATTACCAAGGCAAGCACATCTGCAAGTACAAGTTGGTTGCTGCTATAAGAAGCTGCTCATTAGCCGTGGGTCAGCACGTAGAGGGAAATGCATCTTCTCAAGGTAGGCAATGGCTGTTACAAGGAGCCCATAGTTGATGATCAAGGTCAGGGACCCGAGATTTTCAGAAACAGAATGTGACCTCTCAAGTGGCTACTAAGGATGCACCCAGTGGACCCGCTTTGGGATACCTAGCAGCTTGGAAGGAGCTGCCCGGTGGATATCTTGGCGGCGACAGCCAAGGGACGGCCAGCCCCAAGAAGACAAGGTTTGAAGGGGCCGGAAAGTGCTATACCGCACAGCTAAACAAGTGGCTACTGCAGATCGTGCACAATTTCCCTGATCAGCAGCCGCAAGCCAAAGTAGCTTGCAACCCGAAAAGTTTCAACGCATGTCACGAGTGTCACCTCCAGCGACTTCTTTGATGAGCGGTGGTCCAAGAGAGCCAGCAAGAAGAGCAGGTTGATACTGATGAAGGGGCTCGCTGATTGTTAGGCATTCCAGTTTTCTAATCAATTGCAAATCCAGGCGTTCACTTGGACTCCAATCTGGGGGCTCCCCGCTCAGACGTGTTGGCCGACAGGTAGCCATTGTCCTCAATGCAGTGGCACATACTCCATGGGCTTCTCCTTTTGTACAGGCTGGCCGCACACGGCTTCGCAAATGCTCGTTTGGTCTTCTTTTCCACGGTCGGCCCTAGTGGCGCCATCCTTCCAAGATTCTTATGTTGGCCTTACTGCTGCACGCGGAGAAGAGGAAGGAGCGACTTCTTAAGGATCACCCCCGGGGCGACCACTTTTTGCCATGCGCCAAGGACTTTTATGGCGGCTACGGAACGAATCGGTCTTCCCTCCTCCATCGCCTGGCACAGCTTGTCGATGCCTGCCAACCTGACTTCTCAGCAACCATGAAAAGCGCTCTCGTTTCATATCACATCTTAACACTAAGGGTCTAGGAGCAAAAATGGGCCTGCAGCTGTGGGGCCGCTTACAAGCCGTTAGCCTGCACCGGCAGCAGGTGCCGGGCATATGCCGCATGGTCGAGCACCACTTGTGCTGCATAACGGCTGGCCACCTGGCACACAAGCTGCTGGAAACCGCCGCGGTTGGCGCGCGCCAGGGCCCCCACCTCGCGGGCGAAGCGCGTTCGGACGCCTGTGATGGACACGCCCTCGAGAGTACTGGCGGCCTGTATGTGCGCCCCACCCAGCCCCGCCGCCCACACCTCTGCCATCTCTAGCAGCGACTCCTGGTGGCCAGCGCAAGTATGTCAGTCTCGCCCTGAAAATCTATTCTAGAGCTACGAACTGTTGCAGATTGATTGTCTTCATGAAAGAGGAGGGAAGTAAGGACTACTAGGAGCTTGCCAGCGATTGTGGCGAAAGGCCACGCAGCTTGGCGCGGACGCCGTCGTGAGCGACAGCAGGGAAGCGCTCGTACACCGGCGACAACTCGCTGACCGAGTAGTATCCTGCAGCAGCTGGGTGCACCTCCTTCTGTGCCACCGCCAAGCATCCAAGACTGCATGAAATGTGCCGCCTCATCTTACCGCACTTGCCAAAGGGCAACCATCTTCTGCCTAGTGGCAACTAGTAGTCATTGCTGCCATAGACGAGTCATAAATAGGCCCCATGCCGGAGCTTACGTCAAGCTCGATCCAGCCGCAAAAGGCGTCCATAGCAGCAGAGCCGCCCAGAGTGGCTGCTCCTTCTGCTCGCCGCGCTGCATCATTGAGAAACTGCTGCCGGAATGCGGTGCGGTCCTCCAGCTGCATGAAGTGGTATGCGGTCGGCTTTGCCTGCAGCTTTATGTCCAAGATGCGGAGCACGCCGTACCAATTCACCTTCAAAGCACAGCCAGCAGCTCTGTCATCAGCTAGGGGCCAACAAATGGGGCACAAAATGAGCCTTGCATGAACAGGTGTGCAACAAGCTGTCTTTATGATATGTGACTTACGAGTGCAAAGTAGCGGGGCAGCCCGCATGCAGAGTGCCCCACTCCATCGGCACGGTACCGTGCAACATCCTTCACCTCTGCATTCACTTCTTTGCCCACCCTCTTGAAGTGCTGCGTGAGCGCTGCGGCAACTGCTTCCCGCTCGTGCATTGGGCATGCTTGCAGCTGGCCCTCCACTGCCCGCAGCTTGGGCTCGGCGGCCTCGTCATTCGTGACCCTGCACAATGGGGAAGGCCACGTCAAAGCAGTAGTATGACATACAGATAAGCAGGTCAAGTATACCGTGGACAATAAGCTCACCCTCTGTGACAATCTCTGTGAGGAAATGAGGGGCAGAGCATGACAGCATTTCTGCGGCATGGCACATTGCAGTTACATACCACTTGCGAAGGAAGCGCCGACGGTGATTGTCGCGCTCCACAGTCGCGAGGAAATGCACTAGCTTGCTCCTGCGGCTTCCCGGGGAGCCAAGCGGCTCGTGCACGCTTGCAGGCTCGCCATGCTTTGATGCAACCACTGTGCGGAGGTACTTTCTTGCAAATGCCTCTACTGCTTTTTTCTGCATGCGCGCTCATCAATGCCCGTGCTTGCATCAGTGCTCCTAGTGCCAACCACAGGCGCCCATGCTGAGCAGTGGTGAGCATGTGCGCACCTTGACGGGCTCAGTGGTGCAGGTCCCGCCGTTGGCCTCAGCAACCAGAACAATGCACACAGCAAGGCGCCACACGTCGTACTGCCGACCACCACAGAGCGTGTGCTTGTTATCTTTGGGCTTCTGTGATCTGGTCGGAATGCAGCAACTAGTGATAACCAGCCAGCTGCTAAGAGGATGCACTGGTCACGAGGCCTCATATGGGCTGACCTGGTAGTCGCCAATGACAGCCTCGTCGAACGCCGTGATGCCATACAGTGGGCCCTGCTCCTCCCCACCGTACGTGCCAAAGCTTTCGGTGGTGCAATCACCACAGATCCATGTCCGCGTTGCCGCGCTCCCAAACTTACTCAGCCGGTCGTCGCCGCTGCATGCAGTGCGTGGTCGGCCACTCAAGCAGGCCTTGATCAAGCTGCACAAGCGAAAGAGCTGCACAGAAGCCATCTTTGTGGCAACCCGTAGAAGTGAAGCACTGACAACCTCTAAGAAGGCTGAAGAGCATCCTTGCCGAAGGTCAAGGCCGAGCCGTGGCCCACATTGTGTGCATCTCAATGCCAAGCCACCCGCAGACCTGAAGTCGGCCCAGAAGAGGTGGTTGGTAGCGAGGAAGAAGGCCAGCGGCGAGGCCGCCATGCTGGCGTACTTGGCGTGCAGCGCGGCTGGCGGCAGCGCGCGGTTCCACTCCTCGATCGCTGCGATGACATGCATCTCCCGCTCGCGCGGCGGGGCAGCAGCAGCAGCATCGTCGTCCGCGACGCCGCCACTGCCCTCGGCGTCGGCGCCCGAAGCATCGGCGTCGCCCAACGCCCCACTTGAGCGCGGCGGCTGCAACGGCTTGCCCCGATCAAGTTGCCCGGCCAGCGACGACTCGGCCAGGTAATCCAGCGCGACGACGGCGGGGCGGCCGCAGCGGCCGCCAGGGACGCGGGTTTCTGCAGAAAGCCCGATGTGGGTCTGGCGATGCGCAGCTCTCTCGACGCCACGGCGGCCGGATCCGACTGCCGGCCGGTGGTCGCGGCCCGCCCAAGCAGCGGCAAGACGAGGAGGACGAGCAGGGCTGGTGGAGAGACAGGAGGATGGCAGTGGCTGCAGCGGCCTTCACTCGCCGCGGCTGGCCGGAGGGAGGTCGCCGGCAGGCCTGGGTGCCGGCATGGCGCGCCTCCTCGCCGCCCGCCGCAGGTCCTGGCCTGGGCGAAGAGTGCGGCTGCTGATTCCAAACGAGCGGCCGGAAATGCTAGCCAGGTGCATACACAGGCTGTTCGTGACTGCCGAAAAGCGCTGAGAGACATGACTTGAAGCCAGCCGGGAGCATACAGGCAGTCGGCGTAATTGCCTTTTGCCATCCTCCCCCGTTCTGCCATAGCCTCTTCAGGCCCCGCAGTCGCTGCTTAGCTCGTAGTTTGGCCCCTTCGAACCTTGTCAATTCGTTTCGGGCTGGCTTCTCACAGCCCTTGCCCCCATTGGGAGAGCCACTTCTTCTTTTGCCGGCGTTTGGCAGTCAGTGGCTGGACCTTCTGCAGCGGTTGGCGAGGCTTGCCCACGACTTGCATCTGCGTGCTGGCCGTGCACTCGCTGCGGCCTCCGGCTTTCGTCAGGGGGATAGTTTTCCGGCAGCTAGTCTGTCGGATTTGAGGCTCCTCACTCGTAACTACTGAGTGGTCCATTCCCCCCCGTTCAACGCCGCTGGCTCGTGGGCTCAGGTGTATCGTATGCGCTTGTCCGTCTCCCTCCAGCGGTCCATGGCCCACGCCTTGCATCTGCGTGCTGGCCGTGCTCTCGCTGCGGCCTCCGGCTTTCGTCAGGGGGATAGTTTTCCGGCAGCTAGTCTGTCGGATGTGAGGCTCCTTACTCGTAACTACTGAGTGGTCCATCCTCCCCCCTTCTGCCATAGCCTCTTCAGGCCCCACAGTCGCTGCTTAGCTCGTAATTTGGCCCCTTCGAACCTTGTCAATTCTTTTCGGGCTGGCTTCTCACAGCCCTTGCCCCCATTGGGAGAGCCACTTCTTTCTGCCCTCTGACATAAGCATCGTCAGGCCCCTCCGTAGCTGCTTAGCGCTTTTTAGGCCCCTCCATCATTTGGCCCCTTCGAACCTTTGTCAATTCATTTCGGGCTGGCTTTTCACAGCCCTTGCCCCCATTGGGAGTGCCACTTCTCTCGGCGAGGCGGGCCATCGATCGTCGACAGCGACAGTACTGCCCGGCTTCAGACGCACCCGGGGTCGGGTGTTCCTTATGCTGTTCTTGTCAACTCTCTTCGGACTGGCTTATCACAGCCCTTGCTCCCACTGGGAGAGCCACTTTCTTCTCATGCGGCTATCCACATCCTTCCAACGGTCTCAGGCTCACGCAGTGCACTTGCGGGCAGGCCGTGCTACAGCTGCTGCTTCTCGTTGGGGTGCCTCTTTTCCAGCTGCAAGTTACTCGACTTGCGGCTTCTGAATTAGGGTTACTTAGCTTTCATATGACCTGTAGTCTCTTGCATAGCTGCGTGGTTTTTGGAGCCTCTCAGAGAAAGGGCTCGCCCATTGAGGATAGGGGCTGGAAAAGCCAGCCCAACAAATGAGGAACAAAGTACGAGAAGGGGGCCAGGGGAAGCGCTAAGTAAAACAAGCACAACAAGAAACAAAGCAGCTATGTATTACTCAGTAACCCCTGCTAACCAGCCTCAGGCCTCGGCCCTTAGGACATTGTTCATTCTTTCTGGGCTGACCATTCAAGGCCCCCGGCCCCTTCGGAACAACCACCTCTCTTCCTTTCGAAGAGCCACTTCTATTCCTTTGGAATACCGGCAGCTAGTCTGTCGGATGTGAGGCTCCTCACTCGTAACTACTAAGTGGTCCATCCTCCCCCGTTCTGCCATAGCCTCTTCAGGCCCCGCAGTCGCTGCTTAGCTCGTACTTTGGCCCCTTCGAACCTTGTCAATTCTTTTCGGGCTGGCTTCTCACAGCCCTTGCCCTCATTGGGAGAGCCACTTCTTCCTTTGGAAGAGCTTACATCTATGCAGGAGGTTAACGGAGCCAGAAAGAAGGCCCGCGGTCCACATGAAATGCAGGGGTGGCCAAGCTCTATTAGAAGGTACAAGTGTGACGCTAGTACCCTCGAGTGAGGACATGCAAATCCGACAGGCTAACTTGGGGAGCCGGAGAGCACCGCCACAGAAGCCGATTACCTGACTTAGGGCACGGCCAGCACGCTGATGAACAGCAAGAGCTTGGGAGCGCAGCAAAGTAAGCAACGGCGCATTCTGTGACATGCAACTATGCGGAGCCAGAGGCTAGGCAAGCAGGGCGCTCTCAGTACCCCCGTGTCATCAGTAGGAAGTCAGATGAGCTGAGGGGAGGAAGAGCAACCCCACTGCGCAAGCCACAGGCTGCTGCAGAGGCTCGACCGGGTTGATAGTGAGTGATGGAGGCCTTGAGCGGCCAAGCACAAGGCGAGGGCACAATGCAAAATCTTCCTAGAAGAGGCAGCTCTTCCAAACATAGCTCCTCCAAGGTAAGTCGATGGCTGTAAGCTCTCTCAAAGAAAGTGGCTCTAACTATGGGGCGGAGGGGTGTGAAGAGCCAGCCCTTAAAGTCAGACAAGGTCCCAAAAGCCGAAAGGTGCTATTACCCACAACGCAATGCAAGTGGAGCAAAAAATCACTGCATATGGGAGCTCAGCAATCCCCAGTCAGCAGCCGCAAGTCTGAGTACTTGCAACTGGAAAAGAGTCACCCTGATGGAAGCCAGACGCAGCAGCCAAAGCGCGACATGCCCGCAGGTGCACTGCATGAGCCTGGGAATGCTGAGATGGGAAGGAGAGCCGCATGTCTCAAAGAAGTAAGCAGTAGGCTTTATCAAAGGAAGGCAATGCCTATGAGAGGCCAGCTTAAAGAAAGAAAGAGTGAACAAGGTCTGAAAGGGCCGGAAGGTGCAAACAAACGAAACTCCTCTATGTGACTTCTGCGAATGGACGCTCCATCATCTCTGGTCAACCAAAGCAGTTAGTAGAGGGGACGAGGGCTGTAAAAAGAGAAATAGCTCTTACACAGTAAGGTCATAGCTGTGAGAGGCCTGCCCAAAAGGACAGAACAGGGCTTGCAAGGGCCAGAAGGTGCAAGATTCACGAATCTAGTATACCTACTTTTGTGAGTGGACGCTCTATAATCTGAAGACAACAAATGCGAATCGGAGAGGGGGCGAGGGTTGTGAAGAGGAGGAAAAAGGTAATGGCTGTGAAAATGCCAGCCCACAAAAGAATGAACAGGTTCTGAAGGAGCCAAAAATGAAGGGCCCAATGGAAAACAGGGAAGAGACGGACACTGCCTCTTCTTTGAAGCACTCTGCTTCTCCCTGACCAATGCCGCCAGCCACTCACTATAGGCGGCAACAGGGCCTTGCAGCCTCTACCGCACCACGCCACGTCAGCCATCATACACTAATCAACCCTCCCTCTGACCAAGAGTCATTTGCCACCCAGCCCAATCGAGCTGCCTCACATGCTGGCCCTAAAAAGCACGCTGCTGCCTGCTGGCCTGATCCTTACTGCATGAGGCTATAAGGGAATCCGCTCTGGGCACCTTGTGAGGCAGCTTACTCGCCGTGTCACTCACCCAGAGCTCTGCAGGCACAAAGGGCCAGCACCGGGCCAGCTGCGATTGACCAGCCGAAGCCACCCAGTTTCTGCCATGCCCAGAGGCCTACGGACCTCAGCAAGCGACAGGCGGCCAGAGACGTTGATGAAGGTAAAGGGTCCTCATAGCAAGCAAGCCCAATTGGACAGCAGTGCCAGGGACACTTTCCTCCTCCTTGACTCTCTTTCTCTCACTCCCTCAAAGAGCAAGCGCGGCCTCCAACTGCAGCAACTTTGGCAGCACTATGGAGACTGGACGGTGGCTTCCCCCTGCACAAAGGACGCCTCACCTGCTGTACCTAAGCACGCTCGGCTATTGCCTAGTTTTCACGCAGTTGTCGATGACCCCTTTTACCACCTGCAGGTACTCCCAAGCAGGCAGGTTTGCAGAGTCATCCTGAATGCTTGATGGGGCTGCAACTACTTTCTGTGATGGTGCGCTGCCTGGAGCTCTTGGTAGAACGCGGGCTCCAGGCGCTGCAAGCGCGCCGGCTCCTCTGCATACAGCACAAATAACGTAGTAACAATGCTCCCAATCACCTCAAAAAGGATACCCGTCTGCATCACCCAATGCCACGCCGCGTGTCAGAAGAGGTCGTCAACTATGACAGGCAGCAGACATGGCACACCAGTGATGAGGACTCTCAACTATTGCGATAAAGGGCTGGAGTGAGTGGGTGGGGGGGTGGGTTGAGAGGGGGCCTCACAATCAGGCCAGCGGTGGGAAGTGCTGCGAAAGCGACAACAACCGCGCGGTCATCAAAGCGGCCATTCTGCGTGTAATTGACCCACAAGCCCGCAGCAAGGCTGGCCGCAATGCCGCCAACAAGCGCGCCAAGATGTAGCACGCTGCGCGTCAGGTCATACTGCACCAGAGCCTGCATGCCGCGACGGTGGAAGAGCTCCCACGTGTCCCGTGCCGCCAAAGTGTAAGGCTTCCCATAGATGGCAACCTGCCAGACAACGACATAAGGTTTTTGAAATGGATGATTGGGTAAATACAGGGGAAGGAAATTTGGCAGGGAAGGGGAGTGGCAACTGGCATCTAAATGTAGATGGAAAGAAGGAGAGAATATAGACAATCGCTGGAAGTGGAAGAGGGAAGACGAGGTGGGACAGGAGGAGGGATGACAACTCTAAATAAGGTAAGGAAATGACCTCACAGGGCAAGAGGCAATACATCTACAGTCCCAAACATATTATAGTCCACTTCCACCTCCTCTCTGCATCCTGAGCTAATGCCCAGGTATGTGTGACTCACAATCTTCTTACCTCAACATAGGCATAATCTCTGCATCCTGAGCTAATGCCCAGGTATGTGTGACTCACAATCTTCTTACCTCAACATAGGCATAATGGTTGAAGAAGCGGACCATGCTCTCCAAAAAGCCAATCAGGCAGTCCACCACACAAAGGAGCACTTGAGCGAACTCCCCGGCCTGCCCCGCATTGCGACGGAGTTGTTGGACCTGCTCCAAAAGAGCTCCAATCAACCAGCATGACGCTGCGGATGCAGTAACTTTGGCTGCAGAAGTGAAGCTAGAACAGTTGCACTGCCTCTATCCAGCAGCAAGGTTGTGCTGCTCACCACCCAGTGCAGCGTCTGAATGAGTGCGGTGAGAAGCGAGCCAAAGGCGATGCTGCCGAGGTGGTACGTGATGGCGCGGAATAGGGAGCGGGCCACGGGGTGGTGGGCGGCCGTGGCTGCGTGCACCGGCGCAGTGGCGGCGTCATCGGCGTAGAACCAGGCTGCAATGGTGCCAGCCACAGTGACAGTGACGATATTGGTGGCCACTGCGGACGTCCAGAAGAGCGACAGCATCGCCAGCGTCAGGATCCACCAGTAATTCGTGTTGGTCTTGGACAAACTCCCCGACACGCCCACTGTCCACGCTGCATCGTACACCTGCACAGGCAGTGCAGGGCCACCACGGTTAGGTTCCACCACCACAGGAACCTGACACTACATCCTATACTCGTTATTCTCGAATCCTGACCCCTAGACCCTTATGCTTGCCCCGCCCTGCACAGTCCGGTACCTAATAAGACAACAGGCCGCTTCTCTTGATTGTGCGACTGCGACTTCATGAATGGCACGGTGGCACTGCAGTTTCATTGGGCATTGCACAGTGAGGAGCTCATACCAGGTAAATGCAGATTGTGGCAAATGCAGCGACGTAGAGGGAGGCAAACTGACGAGAGAGGAGAAGCGCCCGCTGAATCATTACCACTGCAAATGGGATTCTGCGGCAGTCCGACGATTAAGGTCACGGAGGTCCTGGCAGTGCCCGCCGATGCAGCTAGCCCGGCTGCGGGCAAGGGCCGGACACTGACCTCCTGGTGAGTGCGATGGCCCACAGGACCGCGAGGACGAAGAGGATGGCCGTGAGGATGCCAATGACGTAGTTTCCATGTACGAAGGCAAGGGCAGCAGCAATGCCCGTGCCAATGGGGCCGAGCCAGACCGCGACAAAGATGAGCGGGTATGGAATCACATAGAGGAGGATGAGGAAGATGACTGCATACACCCAGCCCCAGCCAGCGGCGGCGGCGAGCACCGGCCAGAATCTGAGTGTTTCCAGCCGGCCTGTCGACCACCTGTGCAACAGCACCCGTTCGAAAATGTTATGCTCTATACAGTAGCTAAGGCCTCTGGTCGCTCAGAAGTAGCTGAGTGTCTCAGCTCGAGCGAGCCAGAGTGTGTAACTTGTGTGATAATGAGAGGTAGTCCTCCAGCTACTTGATGCACTTCAGCGGCAGGAGGGACGAGAGACGAGTGGCGAAAAGTGAACAACGAAGGCAATGATGATGTGCCTCACTGCTGCCAGCCTATCCAGATGCCGAGGCCCATGACAGCTCCGGCTTGCAGCAGGAATACCGGCACCCACAGCGGGTCCTGGAACTTGCGCCGGCCCTTGGTGATCGCCGCTGCCGGCGGCAGGTCGTACGCCCACGCATTCTGGGCGGGCAAAATGAAGTGAATTGAAGAGGCAAGATGAAGTGAATTGGCAGACGGGATGCGGCGGGCCATGACCCTGTCGCCTCAGGCACGGAGCTCGATGGGGCTGGCGAGAGTGGCACAGGACGGCGGCCGCTGTGTGCCATGCAGAGAGAGGAGACGAAGATCAGTAGTAAGAAGGTCCTGGCGTTGGCTCACCTCAGCGGGCACGGCGAAGGGGGGCGCCCCCACGGCAGGCGGCGCGGCGGCCTTGGCCATCTCTCCCCTGCTCTCGCTGGCGTCGCCGGGGTCGCCGGCACTCTCCCGAGCCGGGCAGCTAAGAGGAGGCGGGAGGCCCGAGCGCAAGCCGAGCGCTGCTAGACCTCCTTGCTCCGGGAGACGGCGGCGCCACCATGGCGCGGCGACGGCAGCGGCGGCGGACGACCGCCGGCCTGGAAGCCATGCCCCGACTGCCGGTCTCGCCGCGTGAGCTCGCAGGACTTGCTATGGCCGGCTCGCAGAACGCGCTACGGCCGGCCGGAGCGGCAGCGGCAGCCAGCAGCGCGGTGGACCCTTGCGCCGCGGCGCTTCCCACGGGGCCGCTAGCGCGAAGCGGCGGCGGCGGCGGCGGCGGC